>APFE031566864.1:65887-77918 GCA_000404065.3 Pinus taeda | reverse complement strand
CCCATGCAAACAAGCAAATGATTCCACCATCATACAGTTTCTTGAGACCAATATCCTTGCTAGATTTGGATGCCCTGATAAAATAATAACAGACAATGCTGCTGCTTTCAGATCTAAAAAGATGATCAGCTTCTGCCACAAATTCCACATTATTTTAGGTCATTCTACTGCATATTATCCCCAAGGAAATGGCTTGGCAGAATCATCAAACAAAAGCTTGGTAAATATGATCAAGAAGGTGTTGGAGGAGAATAAGAAAAATTGGCATAAGAAACTTATCAATGCCTTATGGGCAGATAGATTAACAACCAAGAGATCAATTGAGGTCAGCCCATATGAGTTAGTCTATGGATTAGAAGCCAAGTTCCCCTCATCACTAGGGATACCTGTTATGAAGCTACTCCAAGAAAGTCAAGCTGAGCCCAATAATATGCAAAGGAGAGTGAATCAGATTATATGCTTACAGCAAACCAGGGACCAAGTTTATATCAGAGTCCAAATCTTACAAGAAAAACTCAAGAAGGCTTTTGATAAGAGGACCAAGGCTGAGGATTTTAACATAGGTGACAAAGTTCTCAAATGGGATTCAAGGAGAGAGAACAAAGGAAAGCATGGAAAGTTTGATTCCTCGAGAGTTGCAACATTCTTGTTGCAATACTGAGGCTCATCATCCTCCCTTCTAACAAGCATGGTAATAACTATGTATTTGTTGTCATGGAAAATTTTGTAAGATGACTGTATTAACAACCTACAAGAAGAGTATTACAACATAGGACACTATCAAACTCTTCCTTGAATGAGTGTGGGTACATTTTTAGATCCTGCATACTATTATATTAGACTAGGATAACAAGTTACTACGCAGATTCTAGTGAAGCCTCTCGACACTATTGGGCACCAAGCTCACCAAGTTGACTGCATTCCATCCCTAGACTAATGGCTAGATAGAAGTCGTCAATAGTATGATAGTGCACATATGCCACATTTACAACTCCAAAAATTCATGGACCTGTTGGATACCTATACCAATAGGTTTCATATTTCATGATTGGCAAATTCAAGTGCCAAATATGCTCTACTTTGTTGCTACAAAGGTTCCATATTTGCGAGAAAAGACAAGGTGTGTACATGCCTTTATGCCCATTAAAGTGATGATGGATGACCCAACAGTCTAATCTGGATCATACCATGTTTTGAATTTATGTTGTAGAATAGAGAAAGAAATCTGTCCAAACTGTTTAATCTTGGCAGATCAGTAGTTAGGCAGAGAAACTAAGGTTCCCAACTGCTTAATCTGGGGCCTTGGAAGAAGTAAGGGTAGTGCTAGATAGGAAATGAAAGCAAAAAAGCCAATGGAAAAGAAAAGGCACACAAGGGGTTTGCAAGTCCAAGTGCACCCTCCAAGAAGAAATAAAAAATGCTAGGCAAAATAGTTGGGTAGGTAGATGGGGTTGCAGAAGTGGTGCTCCTTCCAAGATCAACTTTGCTAACCAAGTGCAGGAAAAACAACACAGTGGAGCATGTCTAACTTCCCTTTTCCCTTTTGTATACCACTCATTACTAACATCCCTTCACAAGTTGTGTACATAAGAAAACTCAAAACTTTATGTTGGTTCTTATGGCCTTTAGAAGCCACATTTCTTGTGTAAAGTTCTTTTCATTTTGAACTACTCTTTACACTAAGTTGTTCTCAAGAAAACTTAGTAGTACTGTTCCTCATTCACATTTTCCCCATATTAACCTCTAACTCTATTATCTAGCTCCCTATGCTTCACTTCCCCTACTATTATAACACCATGGTGTATAAACCCTAAACAATGTATAAATATCCCCTCCTTCGCATTATAGCCATAAGTTTCACTACTAGGGCATTGGATTAACATGTGGTTAAGCTTAAGAACCCAAGTCTAACCCCTTTTCTCCATCAGAACCTATCTACTTAGCCAACTCTCCATTTTTGCCTAGAAAACCCTTGAAGAAAACCCTTTGTGCACCCTCATACCACTAAAAGGCAAAGAATTTGATGAAATCTACCTTCCCCGCCTTATCCTAAGGTCGGGAGCCAGTATGCGCCTTTTTCATAAAAATCCATCAAACCTGCCTATCCTAAGTTTTGCCCTTCATATGCCTTATGCAAAAAAAAAAATTCATGAAAAACCTTTGTTTTTCGCTTTTCCTAATATCGTCGGGCATATTTAATTTTTACAAAAGAACTTTGAAAAAACCATTGAAAATCATTTGATAACCCAAAGGGTCCCGCCGGGCGCAGTTGCCGATACATATTATTATTTTAAGCCGCCCGTTGACGTTATCCACCGTGCAGTTTGCTGGCCCGATATCCGTCCGATCAAGCCTTTCCTGATCGACGGTTGTCGTGGGTTTCGGAGGGGCCCGATGTCCGACAGTTAACCGCCATTGACTTTATCCTCCGTGCATTTTCCCTTCCCGATAGCCGTCAGATCGCGTGCCTCAAATCCAACGGTCGTCGTGGATTTCAGAGGGGCCCCGATGTCCGACAGATATCGTCCGATATCTGTCAGATGATGATGTCACGCGGGGCCACGCGTCACTCCCAAACTCCATCAGAGCCCCCTCTGACAGATTCCTTGCCGTATAGGAGGGGGCCCGATATGACGACACCTGTCCGTCTGCGTCACCAGCCTCTTATCGCCTATGTCAGCGCCACGACCGTGCACCCTGTCCTCCATTCGTCCACCTGGCCGCCACCTCACCGCCCCCGTGGACCGCTCTTAGGCCGCCACATCACCTGATGACGTCCTGCTGACGTCATCCGACCCGGACGCACTTGCTGACGTCATGCTGACGTCATTTAAAAAGCACGCCAATAAGCCAAAAAAGCCATATTTTGACGATTTTACGTGTTTTTTATCACTTTTTGTAAAAAACACCTCTGCTCTCTCTGCATGCGCATTACGACGAACAATTCGCCAACCGACTCCAGACCATCCACAGAGGTTCAGAGCGCGCACCCAACTGCTGTTCTGTCCTGAGCAAGTTGTTAAACAGGTATTTTCCCGTGAACCTCCCTGCAACCTGGTTTATTCTCTGTAAATTGTAGAAAACACCCGAACACGGTGGAGGGTAAAGAATTTAACATAAAACCAAGCATACCCAGCTCCCCCTTGAAGAATTAATGGTCAAATTTCACTGGCAGAGCCATTTCGCACTAAATTTTTAGTAAAAACCCTTCTCCATTCGCGCAGTCGTGAACCACGGCCCAAAACCTGCTCCTAATTATCAAAAGAGTTCTGCTAAACACTGTAAAAAGCCTTCTCAGAGAGCCGAGCAGTATTCTATTATGCTGCAAATCTACCCTGCTACCCTGCATTCCTCTAAATCCCACTTTCTCAGATAGCACACTCATAATTCTTCAAAAAGCATTCAAACAGACATGGACACTCCCAAGGCATCAACAACCCTCAATGTTACTCCCCTGAATGCCCCCCAGAGAGAGCTGGAGTGGCAGGGTTTGGCACCTAGATTACCAAATCTCAGAGGACAGCCCATCCAAATGCAAGTTCCACATTCATCTGTTAAATGAGCTCAGAGCCAAGCATAAAGATGGAACAGATATTCTAGGCATTTGGGAGTCCTCCCTTCCAATCTTCAAGCTACCTCAGGTCAACCAGTTCCCTGACCTGATTCACTTATGTGCTGTCTGCTATGACCCCATGCAGAGGGCTGTGCTTAACCCTGAAGGTGCAGTAGTGTTTTACACAACCCCTGAGACCATCAGGGAAATGCTCCAGTTCAAAACCCAGAAGAAGTTGGTGCCCTTGTCCCTGTTGGACCTGATCAAGCAAGGAGCCAAGATACTGACAGAAGCACAGATCCTAAAGCTGAATCAATTATTTATCACAAACTCTGACACAGTGCTGCACCCTCCCATTTTTGATGGCTACCTAAATCAGCTGGGTTTGGACCTGGCATACATGATAAGCTCAGTTTTGGGGTACAAATCAGTAGAGTTTATTGAGGAAACTGTATTAGTGATGATGACAATGTTTTCCCCCAGCAAGACCCCTATTTGTTATGATTATGCTACATACATCTCAGACAAGGTACATGAGCAATTTTTACACTTGTCCATAGAGAAGGTGTTCAGATACACCTCATACATCTATCATCTCATTCTGTATTACCAACATGAGAAGTTCTCCTTTGAGATCAAGAGAACTGATGCAGCAGGCAACCCAAGGTCAGTAGTATACTGGACCTCAGTCTTCCACATCCTCACATACTCTCCATACACATACTGTGAGTTCATAGACCTGTTCATCCATCCAGCTATGTCTCTCTTTTTAACCTCACCCCCTCCAAGGCTGTCTGATGAGATGCAGAGGATTCTGCAGCTATCCAGTGCATACTGCATAGGGGATTGGTACTTTTACCAACACTTCACTGTGATCAGAATATATGGGTGTGAGTTGCACCCATACAAACTGCCCAGGTATGTGCCTATGAGACTGTTTGCCTTGGAATATTTCAGGCAAATTGGCAATGCCGATATGGTGCACTTTGCAGGAAGGGGCAAAAAGGCACAGCTTAAAGTGAGAAACCAACTTGGCCACTTTGTCCTAAACAAAAGAGAAGGATGGAAAGAGGCGGACAGGATGCTAGAAGGCCTTGGCCTAAAACAAAGCTTCCTTTGGAAGCCCTATGACCCTAACAACTTCATATCATTGAAAAGGCAGAAATGCAAACTCTCTAGCTATGAGCATGTGAGCATGCTCCACATTCAAAGACATGCCAACCAACCAAAATGGAGAAGAAACACACTGGAAGAGCCAGTTACTCAAGAAGAACTAGTTGAAAGAGCTAGGAGCATTTGTTAAAAATGGCTAACTTAGAATCTCCTTCTCAGGTACTTACTCTGCCAAAGCCTCAAGCAGGAGAAGCTACCTCATCTTCTGCGACACAACAAGAGGTAGTGCAAACCACAGACCAAGGGCAGAACAAAGGCAAGGAAACGGTCATGGAAGAACCACAGGGCCAACAGGGCCAACAGGGTCAACAACAGTAGCCCCAGCAGGAACAACAACAAGGAGACCAACAGGGTCAGGAAAAACCAACAGGAGAGGCCCAAATGGCCACCGAAGAACAGACAACACCAATGGCACCTCCAAGGCAAGATTCTAGGGTTGACTCCACTGTCCTCCAAACCCCTCAAAGGGAGGACGTTAGCAGAAAAAGAGAAAGGGAGACTCCCCTCACTGAATCTCCAGAGAAGAGACAGAGGTTAAATCCCTTCTCAGAAGAGGAAATGCCAAGCATGGAAGCTTCTGCCAGCTCCTTGCAACAGGAGCAAGACAGGGCAACATTAGGAGAAGTGAGCTCCTCAGCACAAAAGAAGGGAGCAGGAACAAGCATCAAACAACAATTCAAAGATGCAAAGAGAAGGAGTGAACCATTAAAGATTCAGCTCTACAATCACCTGTTGAACATGGCTCCCTCAAACCAACAAAGGCTCATGTCTGCATTTGAAGTGCAGGAGGGAAAGATGACAATGAGCCACTTCACTCCAACAGTGCAGCAACCACAAACAACTGCAGACTACATCAGGACCAATCTGGAGGTCCTGCCAAAAGACATCCACCCAATGGATCAGATTGAGCTCCACAAACAGACGGGTGAGATGGTCTATGCCACCTTGGCTGATAAGACCTTGGTCAACTACAGGCTGCAAAATAGCCTGAACAATACTGCAGCACAACTTGAGTTGGAAAAGGCTTCCTCTCAAGCTAAGGATAACAGGATCAAAGCCTTAGAGGAAATTATAATAGAGTTTGGGCATGACCCCAATGATGTTAAGGCTGTGCAACAAGTCCTCAAGCTAAGGGATGCTGATATGGCAGCAATAAAGAAGAAATTGAAAATCCCACCAACTCTCCACCCACAAACGGATGAGGTTGCCCAACAGAGGCAAGAAAAGGATGCAGCTTCCTTACTAATGACATTATACAAGGAGCTCATTCAAACACAAGAAAAGCTGCAGGAGTCAGAGGCTACATTGGAAGCAGCATTGCAGGAGAAGGAGGCAGGGCAAACCTCACAGCCACCTCCAGAAACAATAAACCTTGAGGAAACCCCTCAAGACACTGCCCCTCCCAGCCAACAAGTGCAGCAAGAAGCTCCAGATACCACAGAACCAACCACTTCAGCACCAACAACAGTGCAGGCTGAAATCCTGGACATGCAGAAGCTGAGGAAAGAAATACAGGTACTAGAGTCCCAGATGTCTGAGCTGAGCCAAGCCCAGGACAGCCTGGCAAAAATAAATGAAAAATATGACAAATCAAAACAAAATGTGCTTGAAAGGGAAAGGGAGGTAAAGGCCCTCAAGAAGAGGATTGCTGAGCTAGAAAAAGAGCTCACATTGGATAAAGTCACAACAGAGCTTAAGAGGGTCATCTGGGGCAACATTGGCCAGTCAATAACAAACCAATGGGAATATATTGAGGCTATATATGAGCAAGTGGCACTCATTTGAAGAGCACGTAAAGAAATGCAGAGGGCAAGGGCATCTCTAGGTAGCATGCCTGAGATTGCCACTAAGATGATAGAAGTGTTGAACTATAGGACAAGCTCCCAGCTGGTAAGAATGGGGATTGGAAACAGAACAGAGACCATCTCCCTAATCAGAAGAGTCCTGACACTGAGAAACCTGATTCAGACCCTGGAAAGAAGAACCCAGGATATGCAAGTTGATATTAATAAATTTCAGAACAGGTTTATGGCTTTGCAGGACAGGGGGCTCCCTAGCCTATTGGATCCTTCAGGAAAATTACTCTCCCATGAGAAATATGTCAAGAGAGTAAGCAATTTTGCAGCAACACAGATTGCAGAGGCACCTAATACATCCTCAGAAGCAGGCCCAGTAACAGGGCAGATTCTTTTTGATAGAGTAGATAATTTATTTTTTATTAGAAATGAAATTGCACATTTGTTTGATGAGCCCCCTCACTTTTATAAGTATACATAGGCTGATGAGACCATGGGGTCAATTTTGAAACATCAGTTTCCTTCATCAGATACATGGGAGGAATTGATACGATTACTGTTGAACCAAAGTCAGTAATCGCGATTTTTTCTTCAACAAACAATTTGAATCTCATACATAGAAGGACAAAGACACATCAGCAGGTATGAAGACAGAGGCTGAGCCAACTCAGCACAGGTACTCGGCCACAACAGCAGCATCAGCAGACACAGGTGACAAGGCCAAGAAGACACAGGAAGTTAGAGCTGCACAGACACGTCATTCAGTAGTTATGTTAAAGCCGCTCAACCGACTCCGTGAGCCCCAAAGGTCAAAATTACTCTGACATGAGTTTAAGAGCCTTTATAACTCATTTAAGATTGTAATAACTTCTCATCTGCAAGCCCTGTATGAGTGAAAGAAGATATTTTCCCTCTTAGATGACTCAATGCCTGAGATATTTTGTAATAGACTTCTATATATTTCCCCTCGCATTTGTTAGCAGAGGTTGGACTCCGGATGTAAGAAATCTCTTGATATCTATTCTGTTACTCTTCTATTGTAAATCTTCAGACAACTAATACAAAGGATGATGGGATTTCCAAAGCATTGTGTCTCTTGATGTCTTGCTGGTGTATGGCTGAAAGTTACAGGATTCCTGTGTATTCCATGGCTCAATAAGTTTTCTTGTTACTCTCTGTTATATATATGTTTGTTATGCTTTCACATATCATTCATGTTTTCCATGTATCAAATATCTAAATAGCAAGGAAAAAGAATACTCTCAGGATTTAATCATTGATTACCCTGAGCTCAATCTAAGCTATTTCAATGTTTTCTTCAGTTATGGTAACGAAAGAGTAATTCTTAAATGCTACCTTTCACACTATATCATCACAATAATCTATTGTTTCAGGAATTCAAGTAATACTCCTAAGTAATAGATCCCCTTCCCACATTTCAGCTCAATGAAGAATTCTTAAATGCTCTTTGCTAGTTGATTCTCATTCCACCCTCACAATTTACTGTTTGTTTTATGAAATACATACATGCCCTGTAATTCCAGCTGCACTTAAGCCATGATCTCAAGGAAACAACAGCTACAGACCCCATTGCCCAATGGATTAGTTTCACCTGCAGAGAACACTCTAAAACTATCAGAATCATCCTCCCAACCAAACATAAAAAACAATCAAACATTTACTTCATAACTAGCCTAAAAACTGCACTAGAACAGTGACAAACCTTACAGAGAGAGCCCTCTCTGATTACAGCTAGGCTAGAAGCTGTAGTCCAAATATTGGTTAGTAGTTACCCCGGCCGTATTCCCTTAGGGAGTCATAGGGAACAACCTGGGTGTTAACAGAACCTATGAAAAGGATGAAAATTACTCTTATCTCATTGTCATTAATATCGTTGTATTTGTTAACATTGCTAATGTGTTGTACATCGGTACTAGTTGAAGTAATAAATGTAGAAGGATGTGGGAAAATGAAAAATGGTAGCAATATGGTTTTAGTTGTCATAATTGTTGTGCAACTCATTTTCATCAAGTAGGTGTATAAAATAATGTGGTTATATACTAGATAAGTGGGAGGTCCTTCCCTCACATAGAGTCTGATTAACAACCTTTTGAAGGTCTGAAAGCCTCTTAGTGGGGAGGATTGATTTGGGAGGATCTGAAAGGCCCTAAAATTCAAAGTTACCAAACTTTTATGACGATAACATCATGTCAAAGAGATCAATGTGATGATTCTAATGCAACCTAAATTGCATCAAACATACTTTGTATGCAAAAGTTATAGTTGTTTGAATATTTTTAACGATAGGTAAAAATTCAAAGTTAAAATGACATATGGTAACATCTAGACATGAAACGTGGAAGTGTTGACAGGGTGACATAACAACATTTGCGATGACTCTAATAAGATAAGGTATTATCACAATGAATCTAATGGTTGTTTTAACATATTACCTCACTGTGAAGTTTGAATGAACCATCAATACATGGGGTATCATCAAATTTTGTACCATCTCACGGTTTAAATATGATTGGTGCGGATGTTTAAATGGTTATAAGCAATTTTTTTTTTTAAGGCAACCATGCTTTGCAGTCACTAAGTGGCTGCTACATCCATGAGAAGTAATCCACAGATATCCATCAAAGGAAACTTAATATATCAGGCCTAACCCCAAGGGCATCAAGGAGATTTTACCTCGTGACTTCCCAATAGGAAAGGTACTTTAGCAATGAGGACTTGACCAATTGAGCTACCCCTTAGGGATGGTAATAACGAAAGTTGTAATTATATATGTTTTATAATGTTTAGTGCATGTTATATGAGTGGTTTGAAACATCGTTGATATGGTTTGTTCATGGCATAAAAATATGACATTTAAATTACATGGGTACAATGGAGCGGTTGCAACCTCCATGGGTCCGACCCTAGGGTTATGGTCCCCAACTCTATATAATCATAACGAATTGCCACTATGCCAGAAATTTTTAAGATTAATTTTTTTTGTGATGCCGATAGATTTGAGCTCAATTTTATTCTTATGCGTATTTTGTAAACAAAGTGATTGAGAGCTTGACTTTATAGCAAACAAAGGATGTTTTTGGTGGTACTTTAGAGGCCACCTCCTAATACTAGAGATCTCATTTGTCGTATGTTTTTTGAGGCATTCTTCTTATTTTTATTGACAATTTTGGGAGAATAATATGGAGGCCACACTCTTGGAGGTAGGACCTAAAGACATAGTCCACATTGGACAAAATCCATTATAAATTGGTTTTATTCTTATTTTCTTCTTGGCTTGATCTTCTATTTTAGGCTTTAAATTGAAACTTCTTTAAGCCCTTTATTCTTGATTTCAATTTATTAGCCGCACACTTTTAGCTAGTTTAGTTTAATCATACACACTTGTACATTTTTATGAACTAAGACACTTTAAAAGATCCAAATTATACATACGTTAAATTGACATTGAACATGGAAGGAATTACACATCCCCCTCATACTGGGTCGTTGAATACACCCATCGATACAATCAATGTATTTAAATGTTGGTTTGGTGGATGTGATAGAGTGTGTGGGTAGTCTCTAGCATCAGTAGTGCCCAACCTAAGAGTTGCATTTCACCATTTCAAAATTCTTTGCCTTCCATTAATTTTTCTTTTGTATCAGAGCATAGATGAGAGCTTTGATGGGAGACATATGTGAGAGATTTGTAGCTAGTTGAAGTTGAGTTCAATTATCGAGGTGTTTGCATGTGTTTACCAAATGAGTTGTTCTTTTGTCTATAAAGTTGAGTGAAGAATTGAGCCTTATGGTTTGAGTCAACCCGTGAAGTGTGGAAGAGCACATTGTGATGTGTAGTGTTGGGTGGGCTACAATAAGAAGGAATTGCATATATATTGAGCACTAGAGAAAATCATTCTGAGGAGGTGTTGAGCTAAGTCTTGTAGTAGTGTGAAGTTGTGTGTTGTGAAGCTTGTTGATTAGAAATGTGCGAGGATTGTTATATGGCTAATTATGATTTTTGTGGAGCCAAAGTGTGGAACATGCCTATATGGTTGAGGAGGACTTGTGGTGTTGAACTAGACCTACGAAACATGTACAATTGGAATTAAGTTATAAAGCATGTGTAAATTATAAGATTCATATGGATGCCGTGCCAAATGTTTGAAGTTATTCAATGCTAATATTTCTGATAAATGAGGAGCTTGCATGTTGTGGAGACTAGTTGCAAACTAATATTTGTAATTGAAAATTAGAGCATTTCCACTATTGAGCAAACCATTATTCCTCCTTCCATAATTACATGGTTGAATGTTTTTTATTAAATATTTGGTCTTGGTTAGATACTGAAGTGGTCAAGTGAACCATATACGTTTTGTGTTATTTCATTTTTTTTGCTCTTTTGGGACATTGGAAGTGGTCGAGCAATGTATTTCCTATCTAAAGAGGTTAAGGAGTGTACTATTTCTTTTACTAAAATGTTTGAGAAGATAATATGCATAAAAGTTTCTTTGGTTGGTGTGATAACCACAATTTCTAAATGAAAAACATCCATTCTTTCCTACTAGGTTTTGTTATCATAAGAGAGCAATTTGTCGTTGAATGTTGGAAGAATTATATTTTGAAGGAATGATCAAGATGGTCATCCCTTTGTCAAAATCCTACATAAATGAATACAAAATAATATGGTACAAACTATTCAAATTAGAATTTCATGCTTCAACTGATTCTTGAAAGGGAAAATGATTAGCACATTCTATCTAGACAAGAAGACAAACTTGTAACCCAAACAAACTTATTTCACTTTTGGGAGTGCCACAAGAATAGAAAAAAAAATCTTCTTTGAATGTCCATCAAGAACAATATTATTCCACATATTAGAGGCTACCATATGGCTAAGGAGACATGTGATACCCTTAAAAGTTTGTATTGAACACCTAATACAAAATATTTTTTTTTCTTAAAAATTAAATTTCTCTCAAATGAAATGGAGGAGAATGAGAATGTAAATATATTTATTTATAGAATTAAAGATTTAAAAGACCAACTGGGCGGTATTCATGAAAATATCTCAAGCATAGATGTGGTAACTATAGCATTGAATGAAATGTTAGAACAACATCAGATTCTTATTACAGGTCTTGTAACCCAAGATAACTCCTAAACTTAATAAACTTATGTGTATTCTTCTACAAGATGAAGAGAGAGACCGAGAGAAATATTAATTGAAATCATGGAAAATTTTAGGGGTGAATGTTCGCCCTTAGGCGACGGCGAATATTTTGTATCATAGTACATTTTTACAAATCGCCTCAAATAGCCCACCTTATTTTAAGGGAGCAGGTAAAAAAGGAAAATTTAGCCCTTGAAATTAGGAGTTACAACCTTCCATTTGCCCTAATTCTCAAGAATAGATTTTATTTAAGTGAATCCTATGGGCCAAATACCATATTTATAAAAGAGGTACGGTGAATTAATAAAAATATAAATAAATGACAGGAATGGTAAA
>APFE031566864.1:37275-65845 GCA_000404065.3 Pinus taeda | reverse complement strand
TAAGCTCCAGGTTTATGATAACCCATGGTATTGACCCATGGTAATACCATGGTATTCATGTGAGCATAGACTATTTAAAGGGGAAATTCTATCATGTTAGATCCATCTTAATTATGGGTCTACCAAGTGCTTAGAGGGATAAATAGATTTCATCCCCATAAGTGTGGTAGATGTGGAGTTAAGATGGATATAGGTTGGTTTTTATGATAATGAAGATATTAAATAGACTTAGGAAAGTATATTGTAAAAACATATTAAGGTGAATGGTTAAAGCTACATTTAGTCACTTCACAAAATTTAGTAAAAAATACCAATATCTCCATTAATATTGGTTTTTAACTTTTTCTGATTTAACAAAATAAATTCAAAACAATGAAGCCTTATCTCACTTTCCGCATCACCCTCATAGAAGATTTCTCACCATTTTTCAAACATTCTCAATATGATATCTTCATGAAAAATTTTAGGTACTGATGTTGGATTTGTTGTTTGAAAAATAAGCTGGTTTGTACAACCTTTCATCTTCCATGCTATTCTCAGTTTGTCCTAATGATCTGTAGGGGTTGGAGCCACTGCACCATATTTTCCTAAAAGGTGGAGATTGTTCACCAAAAAGGAAATTAATCTACATGTTACAATGCTGTTAAAAAATGTGAGACCTATGAGGGTAGTGAATTATGCTAATAAGCAATTTAGATTGGGAGAGACGTAATTAAATTTTATTATTTAATTGAAGATTTCCAATTAAAATAATAATAAATCTACATTTATATATCCATATATTGATTGGAAGGATTCTCACAATCGTCACTTCTTTCAATTAGATCCCCTTAAAGCCTTTGGGATACCTAATACTTTCTTATATAATATAGTTGGGGCTTGCTACTTGTTGGCATGTTGGGGTAAACAAACTTGATGTGTTTTGTTTTATCTCGCAGTTGGAGTCTATGGAATAAGAAAGAAATTTGATAACTTGAAAAATGTGGTAGCTTGACAAAAGTTGTAGAGAAAAGATTAATCTCTCCTACCTTGACAGAACTCATTGTCAATATCAACACCTACAAGAACTTTGTTGTGGAATATTATCAAAACTAATAGAAGGATATTGAAAGAGTGTATTGTAAGAACCTTGACAAACACGACCACTAAAACTTGGAACATTGTTTGTAGGAAGAGAAAATTATGTTTCTTTTTTCCAAACATGTATGCTAGTATATTACAGTTTAATGAATGTGTTTTATTATTATCATATATGGTTTCATATTTTAACAAAGCATTCACCAAGACTTCACAATGTTTTATTATTCAGTAAAAGATTTGCCAATATCTTACAAGATTTTATAATTCAGTGAAAGATTCTCCATCACTGTACAAGATAATATAATCTGGTGAGAGATTCGCCAAAAAATATATATATATACATATTATCTTATTGATAAAATTACCTCCCATTTTTCCTATGTATAATGCGTATTAGACCATTTATTATATATATAAATTTAGGGTGGTTCTTAAAATTTTCCCTGATTGCAATTGTCAAAATTCACACTTGGTGTTGATGGAAAAAGGGAAGTAACATTCTAGAGAAAATATATGGGAAATAAATAAGAGAAGTAAGCCTCCATATGTAAAACCACTATACGCAAAGTCATGTCAAAGTATGACACCACCAAGTTTTTATGGTAATGCTAAAAGGAATGATGCATGTTCTTATTGTGGCAAGTTTGTACATTATGTTATAGATTGCTTTAAAGGAACTATCGTGAATCCCCCAATGTAGAAAAAAAAGTAATATTGGTCATTTTAATGATAGAGTACAAATAATGAATAATGACTTCAATAACATCATAATATTTGTTAGAAACTTGATCCTAATGGATTGGGTGAGAATATTGTAAATATGTAAATTAAGGAAAAATGAATAGTTAGAATAGGACATGGCCTTGTTATATGAATCCTAAATCTCAGACTGCCTCATGTTTTCATTCATTCAAATCAACATTTATGAGCTCATTCCTTGGCATGACGTGGCATCAAAGGCAATTTTAGAAATTTTCACTTAGTGTAACCCTTTTTGTTATCAAGACAACAATGGATTACTAAAATTCTTCCGCTCCAAGGTCCATGGAATCATTTTATAATATCACTATTATATCTGACTCATCGAGAGATTTCTAAAGATATAATTTTATCTCATTTTTACTCCCAAATTGAGAGTTATGACCTTTTAAAGTTTGATTATTTAAGTGTTGCCACCTCAGCAAGGGACCCCCTTGTGTGACCCACGTCCATCCCATGTGACTCTGTGACATTACCCTCGTTAATGGGTCCTACTAGGCCCATATCCTTCCTTGTTATATTAATTTTCTTAGTTATCTCTAGCTAGATGCAATTTTGGGAGCATACAAGTATCCACTTTTTACACATCCCCAGATCCCCCAGATCCTTAGATTCCCATATCGCTTGATTTGGTGTTGGCTACATATATCTCTACATACATCCAATGCTACAAATATTTACACTCAGTGCACACCTTGGATCTTAGGGGAGAAATAAATCTAGCATTCTACAACAATGGATACCACGTTCTTGCCTTGAACACTCCTCAACGCTCCTCATCTTCAATAAAACATCCAATTTGAGGAGAATATTGCCCCATGCTATGGCTTTGCCTAAGTGGGGCCCACCTTAGATGTTCATTAGTAATCTACCATTCTTGAAAACATATGTTTTTATTGGTATCGAATGGTTTTTGAATGGTGCATATATATCATTTAATTAGATAACCTAGATTACTATATAGGACATTGCTATGAGGAAGTAGAAAAAATTATCTCGCATAGATACAAGTCTACTATGAGATAATCGAGTTCTAGATAGCAAGTGTATATTTCACCAATACTTGAAATAAAATGAGAAAAAAAAGGATTCTAGTAGAAATTCTAGGGCCTGGACTTCTACCTAGAACACCAAATTTTAGGGATAAGATGAAGGCTATAAAATCAACCTTCATAAACTAATATGAAATTATTGTGAAGGATTTCCATGGCAGAAACAAACTTGACATTCACCAAATCTTGAGAAAGGAAATAAATTACACCAAGAACTAGAATTCTCAATGAAAACCATAGGCTATGCTTACTCTATGAAGCTCAGAACATGAAATAAGGCACGTGTGCATATCTATGGAATTCTCTCACAGTTGCTAAGTGAAGTAACCATCACAATTGATTAATTACTTGTTCATCATATACTCCATGGGTTATCTCCTCAACTTGTAAAATAGTTTATAAGCTCATCCAAATCAATGAGCCATCAAATTCATCACAATATAAAATAATTGAAGCACTTGTAATAGCATGTTAACGAAGGGGAATCGAGAACCCAATCATGTACATCTAAATATCTCTCTAGTTCTTAAAGATATTAACAATCAAATATATCTAGAGGTTCTATATAACCATGAATCACATAAAGTAAATCATTCACCATGAACATACATAAATGCTCAGAAACTTTCAATAGGAAATGTAAACCCGTACATCTACACAACATATATAAGAAATATTCATTATCCACAGTTCAAGTGAATATAAATAATACACTGATATGTTTAGCTTGAATTAGGTGGAAATTAAATGAGAGATTTTTTCTCTCACCCATCCATAGTATAGGTATACTACAATCCTTTTTGAAATTGAAGAACCGAGAATTGAATTCAAATTTTGAGCGGTTATTTTCTCAAGTAAATTTCATACTAAGATTCAGTTAACAAAGCAAGAGAGGGATTCCATTGTCCAGGTGTTTTATCAACTTCTCTCCTGTAGTAAACACCATATAGACTCTTTTCCTGTCTAAAATAAATTACAAGGATTGCACCAAGTCTTAGCTAAAGTATTTCTTAGTTATACGAGACTAAATACACTATAGTGATGTTTTTTCAACTATATTTTCATGGAAGGTGCTCAAGGAGTCTATAACCCACTGTCTAGGTTGTTTATCAACTTACTTAGTAACCACTAATTTGTTTATGAGCTTCCTTGCAAAGCACTTACTTGTTTATTAAGTCTTTTCATCAAGCAACATAGTCGCTCAACAAACATATACTAGCTTATCAACTTACTCATGAAGCCTAAGTGTTTCGAATCTCCATTGAGCCTCCAGTTACCAATCAACATAGGAACACAACCCTAACCTTATGAAAATCGTAGGGAGCGAATTACCCCATTATAGAGCATTGGATTGAGACCTTTTCTTTTGTTGTTATTTCTTCTTAAGTGCTTCATCTAATGAACACCTTTCTCCCATCAACCTCTTTCTTCCCCTCCATGTTTCTCCTTTCACATTCTTCTCCTTCTCACTTGCATGTGTTTTTATTTTTCCTTCTGGCCTTTCATTTTCTGTTCTCTTTCTCATCCCCTTCCTTTTCATTGTTGACCTCTCTTCTCCACGAGGAAATTTTCCTCTTTTTCTCATGTCCCATGAGGAAGGGGATAGTATCAACACCATTCTCTACTCAAGAAACCCATGCCAAAACTTCAGTACCCATTGTGCAAGCCATTAAATCCATTAGGGAGATAGGTAAGCTAAATAAATTATGTGGGTATGGCTTTGTTTAAACAAATCACTAGCAACCTCTCCTCTTTATATCTTTGAATCCATTTCCTCTCCTTCAACTCAGACACAAATTACATTTTTACATGAATTTACATACAAAATTCATGTAGTGATATTTTATGTGGGGTGCAAAAAAAATGACTATTACAACATCAATATGATAAAAAAATTATATGCATTGAAATTTTTTTATACTAAATTATTTGCAAGAGAAAACTCTACAAAGTTTTAATTTCTTAGGTATGAAAATGTATTTTTACTTGATTTTATAAAACTACTGTGATATGTGGAAACGTTCTCTTAAGTATCAAAAGCACATCACGGGCCAAAAAATATTTTAAAAAATAGATTATGTCATTATCATCAATGAGATGAAATGTCAAGCGAAAAATGAGTTACATTTTCATTTGGTGAAAGTAAGTTTACAAAATAGAACCCTAATCAATATATCATTATTTTACAAGATGTTAGATGAGAGGCTTGTGGAATAGATTTTTAACCTGGAAGAGATTAGAGTACGTAGAGATTTTTCAACAACCAAATTTCTAAAATTTCATTGAGAGTTACATACAAATATTGGATCGAGAAATTTCATATTTATAAATTTATTTTATTCAACTGGTCAAGAAATTACAATCCCCTTCAAGGAAATGGACTCAACTTCAATGTTGCAAACTACAAATTTACAAAATTTATGTTGCTTCTCTTTTATTCTATGTTAGTAGAATCCTTGGTAGTAAGATTTTAGCCGATGATATTTATTCTTTAAAGAATTGGGTAATTTTTGGGTATTTATATTTAGGGCATTGTATATCTCTTTGATTGATATCTCTCATTATAACGGGTGTGAAAACTTATCACTTTTACAATAAAGGGTACCAAAACTTATCACTTTTATAATAGAATAACATTTATATTCTGTGTTTGTGTAGTGGTTTGTACAATAAGTATTCAAATAATACTTAATTCACTATAGACATTATCTAATTCGCACTTCCCATTCTAAAATTTTCGTTCCCATTCTGTAATTTTTGTTTTAGTAATTATTAATGTAAATTTTATACTAGTGACACATTAATGAAATTTAGGTATTCCAATTGTATGAAAAAATTATGATTCTTAAAATTGTGCACTATAATAAAAATGCACCAATAATAATTGCTGCACAAAGCAAGTTGACTAGACTGAAAATAGGTTTAGCATAAGATGAAGTACCTAGTTTACCAAATATACTTCTAAGTTTACGTACCTCATTATGGAATATTCGTATAGATAGAATATCATGAGAATGCGCTTATAACTATTAGTGTGGCGTTCATTTTAGAAGATATTACGATATATTTAGATAATGTGTGTTGGCTAACTTATATATGTGTGTGAGAGCAGGTTCATTTTAGAGGATATTACAATATATTTCAATAATGTGTATTGGTTAATATATCTATATAAATATAGAAAAGAATGAAAATTTTAGCTAAGTGGATTAAAAAGTAATTAACATGAATTTTCTCTTAAACATTTTTTAATAATATACATCTCAACAAGAATAGATAACACATTTCAAATATTGACTCCACGTATATTGAACATTTCATAAGGAGTGACAATGATGAAATAAGAGGCACTCCTAAGAGCAAGAAAATTATGATTAATGCAAATGATGATAAATTAGCATTTAGTTCATATATAACGGTGCTAGAGGTTAATTAGAAGGATAAAACCTTTTATAAACTATGAGAGATATGAGAGAAATAAAAAATAGCATTATTTTAACCCTTAACAAATATAACAATCCAATTAACCCAATTCATTCGAAAGCTACATTATATTTGAACTGCAAAAAATATTTATCGACAATGGGTTAATAAGGGAGGTGAGACATGCAATAGAAGAAAACGTACAATAACAAAACATAATTATTTAAAAAATTTTACTTTAAAACATTTTTTTACTATATAATAATATAAAAAATTACCAAATAGATACTTTGTTGTATTTAACTTCATATAAATATTAATAGACACATTATTGTGTTTTCTATTTTCAGAAAATTACGAAATTTTAAAAAATAAATAACATGAAATCCTAACGATGTTAAGGTCAAAATCCAGAGTTAAATGGTTAATGAAACGATAATAATCTGAAAATCCAGAATTAAATGGTTAATGAAACGAGAATAATCAAATCATAGAAGGAGTATCCCAAAAATAAAACGTATCAAACACATGAACTACATAGACATTAAATTACCGTTACTATAAGTGTGAATGTCAACGTTAAATATAAAATTGACTATGGAAAAAATACCATGTGAAGAGTGCATTCCCTCGTCCTTTTAATTTGTTCCTAGACCCCACTTCATGTCTTCCGACATACTTCCAAAATTGATATTTATGGGCATGAGTTTGTGGTCTGACTCAGGCTTCCTTCACAAATCTTTGAACCTGTAGTAGACTATCAACAATTTCCCCTTTATCGAATACATGGTGAGAGGATGAACTATTCTTCATCACTGTAATGATGGTCAACACTCTTAAACGTATCTTGTAGTATGACCTATAAATCTTCTTAGTTCTTTTTTACTAATCTACAAGTGAGTCTGAGCCAAAACCTGTACTAGTTAGAGCCATAATTGTAGCGAGACAGACTTCACTGTTTGTTGAATGAGTTGTTTGTGAATCAACATTTCCAAATTCACAATTGTTCGAGGAACTAAATTTATAGTGCCAGAGTTTGTGGTCACCTTAAAACAACATTTTTAGTGGTATTGAAAATTGTTATGATGGTTCTAGAGTTGTTGTTGGTTGAGACCTTGAGCTCTCCGACATTGGTTTGTGGTCATCCTTAAAAACCTTTTCTAAGAGACATTAAGCTCATGGTTGAGATGCATTTTTGCATTTTGGGCTCTTATTCTTGGACTTTGATACATCCATTCATGTTAATGGGGGAAGGTTAGACAACTAATCATGGGGATTAAGAATGGGTTAGCTTGTGTTATGGTAAGTAGTTATTAGAGTCCAAGAAGACCTGAAAATGGAACCAATGGTTTATTGTGGATCGCTGACGCAGGTTCACTTGATAAATCTTTGAACCTGTAACATACCATGAAAAATTCCCCCCTTGTCGAATACATGGTTAGAAGATGAAGTATTCTTCATAATTTTAAGGATGGTCAACACTTTCGAACATATGTTGTGGTATGAAGTGTAAATCATCTTGGATGTACTCGACTAATCTCAAGAATAAATGCATCCAAAATTTAGTTTCTTTCTTGCACTAGTCTTATTTCTTGAACACATCTTCGAATGGTGACTGTGTTTTCCACAATGCCCACATAGGTGAAGATAAAAACAGTAGTATTTCATGTGTTCAACTATGTGACAATGCTGGCATCGATCAACTTATTCTGGAACAACATCATCCAAAAATACAATAGTACAAAATTAAATAGTTTTAGAAAAATTAGAAATATGAAAAGATACATCCAAGAACTATTTTCTATATCCCAAACCAGTTATGTGTTTGTTATGTGTAATTTCTTCCCACGGTCCTATAAACGTTTTCACAATGATGGACTTCTCACTAGGAATTTCGACTGCATCCAAATTTTCTCTTGAAAGAGTCTGATCCATCCCTAGCTGTAGATGAGAATCAGGCTCAAACAATGTGTTGTTCTGAAAAAACACCAGTTCAAAATCACACTTTTTCCTCTAAAGTTTGTCTCATTGTAACTGCAATTCAATCTGGAGAAATTTAACTGTCTCCAATGCATTATGTAAATGGAATTTTTTATCAACAAGACTTACTTTGCTTAAATTTACAGTTTCATTAGTAGTGTAACTAATGAAATTGTTTGATATATCTATGATATTTGTAATTTGAGCCATTTTAGTCAATCTAGGGTGTCGGGTTCAACCGAAAATGCACCTGTTTTACAAAGAAGTTTGAATAATTTTTTCAAAAATGTCAAATTATTGGAAACAAAATTATGGCCTTTAATATAATATATGATGTATCTATATGAACTTTTCTGACCACCACGTCCTTTTCCTTTCTTGATTTTATACTTCTTAAATTCTATAATTTAACCAAATTAAAATAAATACTTAATAGTCTGCATGGGGTAGCTCAAGTGGCAATGGCCGTGGAATGAAGTCTCACCAAACTAGAGATCTTGGGTTCGATTCTTGTGCTACCCTCTCCCCTGTAGTGGGGTGAATAATGGACATGTAAAAAAACTCGAAAATGAGAGAGTCCTACCAAGCTTACAAAAAAAAATCAATACTTAGTAAAATTCAAAAACATGATGTGAAATTCTGAACTATAGTGGCATTTTGACCGTTTCCTTTTAAACTTTAAATGTTCTTCAGGATGACAGATTCAAGTTATACATAAGGGACATGATAAAAATCTTTATCACCTCTCCTTCTAGATCAAGTCATTATCGATACACTCATTCGTCACAATCATAGAGAATGTCATTATCGATACACTCATTCGTCACAATCGTTGTAACGGTACTGGAGCAATTCATTTGCTATACATTCGCTATTTCTATCTTTATTGTGGAAACAACAATCAATATCAACTCGTGCAACAACTCCCAGTCTCAAGGTGGTTGGCATACAACCTTCTTCAATCTGACGAAGAAGGTTAATCTTGAAAATCTAAAAATTTGCAAACTTCCTATAGAAGAAAAAAAATAAAGCCTCACAAAAAGATCTCCACCAAAGTTATCTCCCTACAACAAAGAAAATTCCCTTCAAGCAAAACTCACCCTTCAGTACACAAATATAGAGCAAACACTCAACCAACTTTTAGCTCTGCCAACATCTTTAGGGTGGCAGACCATGGTGGTAAATATTAGTAATATCTACCCCGGAGAAGAGAGTGATTTAATGTCGGTCAGTTACTTCTACAAAGACTCTATTGCCAAAAATTTTCCCTCCGACCGATGCGTTTGACATTATAAAACAAATAGGAAGTGGTATCTTTTATCGCTCATGAGGTTATAAGACAACAAATTCATGCAGGTAATGACAAAGGAACATTTTTTCTTGGATGAAATTCAAAATAAAGGCCACCATTCAATGCAGTCAACTTCATTGATGGATCGGTGCTCATATCTCTTCCCTAAACTTCATAATCATATGAATCATAACTACTATGTGATGCCTTATGTTTCTTCTCATTATGATAATATTTTAGCACATCACCATCTTCATCATGTTGAAATCTAATTTCAAACTGCTGCGTTATCACTTCAGAAAACTACATGTTTTTTTTTCTTGCTATGCGATGAGATTGCAAATTGCAAATCGCATGCAAGCTTGGAGCCTCTGTTTGTTCACTTGATTTCTTTCGATTGCGATGTTTCGATGCGATCTGATTGCAAATCACAAATCGCACCATATGTTAGTGCTCCGTTTCTTTCTTCTTCCACCGAATGCGATTTCGCGATGCGATCAAATCGCAAATTGCATAATTAAATGGTTGAAGTACAGGGCTGCAATATGAAATTGACGTGGAGTAAAAGTTTCATTTTTGACCACCGCTTTTGTCAGTAAAACAGTAAATGAAATTTACTATGGGTTGGTAAATGTAGGTAACTTTTTAATTATATTAGTTTTTTTTTTATCCACGGATGTAGTTTTTGGTTTTATGATACAAGTAAGACATATGTATTGTAATGTTTTGTTGTTCATTTTTTTTTGTATAGAAACGCATAGCAGTGAAAAACAAAAGAACAGAGCAGAGTGAGGGAAGAAGTATATGCAGCAGCGCATATGTATTTTTGTTGATTGAAAATGTAATGCGAAGAAAGCAGCAGGGGATATGTGAGAGTTTTATTTTACAACAGTAAATGTAAGAATTTTATTTACGGCAGTAAATGTAAATGAAAAATTTACACAAAGTAGTGTAAATCTTTTCAAAAGGAGACAGAGTAATTTTTAAGTTCTTGGTGAATCCCTCTGTTAAGAGGATGAAGTTTGTATCATTCTTTTATTAATGAATACAACGCTTTTGTGGGTGTGTGTAATACTCTGTTCTCATAAAGTAATTTGTTTATAAGTTCCCCATGTTACGATCTTGGAGAAAAACAGAGCATTGTTCTCTGTTCAAGTGATTTTGTTTTGGAATTTATCAGAAAATTCCCAACAGTGGTATCAGAGCTGTCCAGGCCCTTTGAAGGTGTCAAAGAAGCTGAAGGAAGGTTTCTTGCTACAGTAGCTTCTCCAGCAGAGTGAAGACTCAGTCAAGAAAGGTTTCAGGTATTTCTCAAAGTTTTTTTTTGTGTTACTGTTGAAGACAGTGAGTTATTTTAATACACAGTCAAAGCATTTTAAAGCATTGTTAAGGAGTGCAGGAATGTCTAGCACCAGCACCAGCACTAGCATGGGTATGTTTAATACTCAACTCCCACAGTTTAATGGGAAAAACTATGACTATTGGGCAATAACCATGAGAGCCTTGTTTGCCTCACAAGATTTATGGGAACTTGTTGAATATGGGTTTGAAGAACCAGCAGATGAAAATGAGTTTAACAGATTAACTCAGGAAGAGAAAGATTTGTTGAAGAGTAATAGGAAGAAGGATTCCAAAGCCCTTGTATTTTTATATCAAGCAGTGCATGAGAGTGTGTTTCTAAGGACAACAACAACCAAGACATCCAAAGAAGCATGGAAAACTCTCAAGACAACCTATCAAGGCATGGAGAAAGTGAAGATAGCAAAACTACAGTTGTTGAGGAGAGATTTTGAAAATCTTTGCATGAAGGAGTCAGACAATATTGACTCATTCTTCACACATGTAATTGGTCTGGTCACATAGATAAGGACTCATGGAGAGATACTTGAAGAAAGGAGGATTGTGGAGAAACTATTGAGGATCCTACCCTCAAAGTTTGATGTGATTGTCACATCCATAGAAGAGACAAAGGATCTCTCAAACTTCTCAGTTGATGAGCTACATGCATCATTGATAACACATGAGCAGAGGTTGAGTAGAAATGAAAACTCATCTCTAGAGCAAACCTTGAAGACCCATATTTCCTTTGGAAGAGAAAGAGGTCAAGGAAGAGGAAACAAGAGAGGAAGAGGCAGAAGCCAAAACATAGGTGGAAGGAACAGTCCAACAAATTCTCAAGGAAGAGGCAACAATCCAAATTAGAACCAAGGCCAAGGCAGCAACCAAAAAAGTGGACAATATCATGCTCAAAGACAAAGGTATGAAAAATCCAATGTCCAATGCTATTATTGTAAAAAATATGGGCACTATGCCAATGAATGTAGGAAGAAACAACATGATATGAACAATAGATCTAGTGCAAATATCACTAGAGAAAATATCATCCAAGATAATGTATTGTTAGCTTGTAATATGGCTGAAACAAACAATGAAGACATATGGTTTCTAGACTCTGGTTGCAGCAACCATATGACAGGAAACATAGCCTTGTTTTCTGCTTTAAATCAAAGTGTGAAGTCACAAGTCACACTTGGGACTGATAGTAAAGTTTCATTTATGGGTAAAGGAGAAGTTAAAATATTTACAAAGAAAGGTGAAAAGAAAACCATAACAGATTTCTATTATGTTCCTGGAATGAAGTGTAACCTCTTAAGTATTGGACAGCTTGTTCAAAAGGGTTACAATGTTTTCTTTGTGAATGATGTATGCACCATCATGGATATAGCACCCAGCAAACGATGTATTGCTGAAGTGAAGATGACGAGGAATAGGATGTTCCCTCTCAGAATAAGGGTGAATTTGAAAAACAAAGAAGTAATTGCAACAGTTACCCAAGAAGCTTTCCAAAGCGTACCAAAAGATGAAAATTGATTGTGGCATTTGAGATTTGGACATCTCAACTTTGGAGGTCTTAACTTACTAAGCAGAAAAGGAATGGTAAGAGGATTACCATTAATAGAGAAACTGGACACCCTTTGTGAAGGTTGTATATTGGGAAAACAACATAGAGAAAGTTTTCCATCAGGGAAAAGCATAAGGGTAAAGGTAACCTTACAAATTGTCCACTCAGATTTATGTCGACCAATGCAAGCTCCATCACTTGCAGGCAGCCAATATTTTCTAACATGCATTGATGATTTTACTAGAAAAAGTAGGGTTTATTTCCTGAAGAACAAAAGTGAAGTGTTTAAAAAATTTCACAATTTCGAAGCACTTGTGGAAAATCAAAGTGGGCTGCGCATCAAAGTTTTGAGAACTGACAGAGGAGGTGAGTATATCTCCAAGGAATTCCTACAGTTTTGTAGAGAAAATGGAATTCACAAGAAATTTATAGCTAGGTACACCCCGCAGCAAAATGGTGTTGCTGAAAGAAAGAATAGGACCATCATGGATATGGCGAGGAGCATGTTGAAAGCAAAGCATTTTCCAAATGAGTATTGGGCTGAAGTTGTACACTGTGCAGTATATTTTGAATAGGTGTCCTACAAAAGTAGTGACGAACAAAGTGCCGAAAGAAGCATGGAGTGGGAGAAAGCAAAGAGTCACCCACATGAAAGTTTTTGGATGTGTGGCTTATGCACACATTCCAGATCAGCTAAGGAAGAAGTTGGACAACAAAGGGGAGAAATGTATTTTCATTGGATATAGTGAGGAATCCAAAGCTTACAGGCTGTATATCCCATCTACCAAGAAGTTTTTTGTGAGCAGAGATGTTCAATTCATTAAGGAGGAAGCTTGGAATGGAAGCATAGAGAAAACAGTAAATGTTAAAAATTGTTTGTCTCATGATGAAGATGATGAGGAGATGGTTGAAATGCATCCACAAACAACAGTGCCAACACAAGGGCAGCAAGAGACACCCTTGAGGAGAAATGAAAGTGCTTCTCCAAGCACACCACAAGGAGGAAATTCAAGTGCATCTTCAAGCACTTGCACACCGAACGAAAGAGGTAAGAAGTTCAAAAGTTTAAATGACATTTATGATGAAGGAATGAATTCCTTGTTTGCTTTGTATTGTCATGTTGATGACCCTGTTCATTTCGAAGATGCAATTAAAGATAAGAAATGGATAGAAGATATGGATGAAGAGATCAATGCCATAGAAAGAAACAAGACATGGGATTTGGTTGAGCTATCAAAAAGTAAAGAAGCCATTGGAGTTAAGTGGGTCTCTAAGACCAAAAGCAATGCTGAAGGCAAGATTGACAGGCACAAAACAAGACTTGTTGTGAAAGGCTACAAGCAGCAACAAGGCAAAGACCATAATGAAACCTTTCCACCAGTAGTAAGGATGGAAACAGTCAGAACAATGTTGTCTATTGTGGCACAACACAAATGGAAGATTTATCAGATGAATGTTAAATCTGCATTCCTGAATGGAGTGTTAAAAGAAGAGGTTTATGTTGAACAACCTCTAGGCTATGAAGTTGAAGGCCAAGAGCATAAAGTCTGCAAACTGAAGAAGGTTGTTTATGGGCTGAAGCAAGCTCCAAGAGCATGGTACAGCAAAATAGATGCTTATCTGATTGAGAATGGGTTTGATAAGTGTGATGGTGAACCCAGACTCTACATAAAGGAGAATGATGGTAAGATTCTTATTGTTGTTTTATATGTAGATGAATTGATTTTTACTAGCAATGATGCTTCTCTCATTGCTGATTTCAAAGCAGTCATGAAAAGTGAATTTGAAATGACTGACTTGGGCTTCTTAAGATATTTTCTTAGAATTGAAGTAGACCAAAGTGAAAATGGTGTTTTCATTTCTCAAGTTAAATATGTAGAAGCAGTGTTGAAGAGATTTAACATGCAGGACAACAAGGCAGCTATGACTCCAACTGTAATGGGGTTGAAATTGACCAAAGAAGACAACAACAAGGATTTTGATCCAAAATTGTACAAGATCATAGTTAGTAGCCTTATGTACTTGACTGCAACTAGGCCGGACATTATGCACGTTGTGACTTTAATCTCCAGATTTATGGAAAGACTAAAAGAGACTCATTGGCAGGCAGGCGAGAGGATTCTAAGGTATGTGAATGGAGCGGAGGGGTTTGGTATTTTATACTCATCTTCTGAAAGTTTCATGTTGATAGGTTACACTGATAGTGATTGGGCTGGAAGTGTTGATGATAGGAAAAGCACATCGGGATATGTGTTTTATATGGGATCAGGAGCCATCTCATGAGCTTCCAAGAAGCAACCAGTTGTGACTTTGTCAACAACAGAGGCAGAGTATGTGGCAGCAACAGTTGCAGCATGCCAAGCAGTGTGGCTCAGAAGAGTTCTCAGAGATTTGTGTCATGAACAAGAAAAGGGCACGACCATTTACTGTGACAATAGCTCGACAATAGCATTGTCTAAAAACTCCATTTTTCATAAAAGGACAAAGCACGTAGACACCAAATTTTACTTTATACGTGAATTGATTAACAATGGTGAGATTGTTTTGCAGCACTGGAGAATAGAGGATCAGCTAGCTGACATTTTGACAAAACCATTGGGAAAGAAAAGTTTTGATCATTTCAGGTAATGCCTGGCTATGACTGATAACCCAAAAATTGAAATTAAAGGGGAGTGTTGAAATCTAATTTCAAACTTCCGCGTTATCACTTCAGAAAACGACATGTTTTTTTTCTTGCGATGCGATGAGATCGCAGATCGCAAATCACATGCATGCTTGGAGCCTCCGTCTGTTCACTTGATTTCTTCCGATTGCGATGTTGCGATGTGATCTTATCGCAAATCACAAATTGCACCATATGTTAGTGCTCCGTTTTTTTTTCTTCTTCCGCTGAATGGGATTTCGCGATGCGATCAAATCGCAAATTGCATAAGTAAATGGTTGAAGTACAGGGCTGCAATATGAAATTGACGTGGAGTAAAAGTTTCATTTTTGACCACCATTTTTGTCAGTAAAACAGTAAATGAAATTTACTATGGGTTGGTAAATGTAGGTAAGTTTTTAGTTTTATTAGGTTTTTTTATCCACGGGTGTAGTTTTTGGTTTTATGACACAAGTAAGACATATGTATTGTAATGTTTTGTTGTTCATTTTTTTTTGTTTTGAAACGCACAACAGTGCGAAGCAAAAGAACAAATCAGAGTGAGGGAAGAAATATATGCAGCAGTGCATATGTATTTTTGTTGATTGAAAATGTAATGTGAAGAAAGCAGCAGGGGATATGTAAGAGTTTTATTTTACAGCAGTAAATGTAAGAATTTTATTTACAGCAGTAAATGTAAATGAAAAATTTACATAGAGTAGTGTAAATCTCTTCAAAAGGAGACAGAGCAATTTTTAAGTTCTTGGTGAATCCCTTTGTTAAGAGGATGAAGTTTGTATCATTCTTTTATTAATGAATACAAAGCTTAACAGGATGAAGTTTGTATCATTCTTTTATTAATGAATACAAAGCTTTTGTGGGTGTGTGTAATACTCTTGTTCTCAGAAAATAATTTGTTTATAACTTCCCTGTGTTAAGATCCTTGAGAAAAACAGATCGTTGTTCTCTATTCAGGTGATTTTGTTTTGGAATTTATCAGAAAATTCCCAACACATCAAAACCTTCATATTTAATTTCATAATTGCAACCAAAATCGTGCAGATTCTCACCAGAGTTATAACAGTTGTTGTAAGCCTTCCATAGGAACATAAAAAAACTTCGCCACATGCATACCTTTTCTTTTATATAAAATGAACTATTAAAAGATCATACATTGAATTCTAAATTTCAATTTCTAGTGATATCATCATATGCCGTATATCAAACCCATTTGCAATCAAGTCGTCTTTAATAACCAAAACGGAAAATTTCTTTTCACAATCAAGCTTGTTCAAATATCTCACAGGGCATTTACTGCATTTTTACTCTAGCTTTAGTGGATCTTCAAGGAAGAATGACGCAACGTCCGGTGGTCGAGCATCTCTTCTGCAACAATGGATGTGGTTTACCACCACAATTTTGCAACCATTTGGGTTATCCTCAGTTCTCATAAAAGAGCTCCCCAAATCGTACACTTCGTGTGAGATGTGCATTTCAATGTGATTTGAAGGTAACCTCTATGTATACACCTTTACGCCATTATGGTTTATTTTCAATGAACCATGAGCACTGTCTTTTCATCTAAAAAATTACGTCTACCAAGGCTCCTATTTTCTTGGTCAGGCGATATGGGTCACTGATTGACTCAACCAGATTCAACCATATGTAGTAGCAACAATCGTTAGATAGTAAAATGTGCATTGTATTTGTGGATCCCACGTGCTTCTGGTTTTGGCAGCACAAAGTTGAAAAAACAAAACTTACAGGCTTTGACATGTTTGACTCCTGCTCATTGGTCCACTATTTATGCAGGTCTCTCTCCACGAAAGTCACAACCTTCGAACACATTGCTCCCCTTACACTGTTCACGGTAAAAACACGTATGAATATGAGTGCATAAGGAGGCCACAAAACTAGCGGCAGACTTAGTGAACATGGTGGATGAACCTTTGATTTGATACCACTGTAAGACAACAAGATTAGAAACCAACTCAACTATCTATTAATGATGGATATCAATTAATGATATACATATGAATACATACCAGAAACGATTGGTTCAGGGTTCAAGATCTTTTATGGATTCTAGTAATCACTCACCATAATACAAACTAACCCAATCTTAATTCCAATTCCAAAAAATTAGCTATCTAACACATGTAATCCCTTCTAATGCTACATAATAACCCTTAATAACCCTTAGTTATAGCCTAAAATCCTTATACCACCCAGTGATAAGTAAAATGAGAAAAATTCCATTTTTATGAGTCATAAGCCACTTTTCTACATATTTCAAAGCACATATTTAACCAATTATTTGTGAAATACCTACTCAACATATCTAAACACATATCCAACACGTACCATTATCCTATAGTGTCCAACACATAAAGCATGTAAACTTATTAAATTATATAAATTTGAATTTAAATATTCTAATTTTTTTAAATAGAATTAAAATTAAATATTTTAAATTTTTAACACACAATTAAATTTATTTATATATTGGCAATATAAATTAAATCACAACATTGTTTCCCCGTTAAAAATTTATAACTAAATCTCCGTGAAGGAAACGAAAGATAAAACGTTTAAAATCAAAATTAACTTAAACATATTTATTAGTAGGGGAATGGGTAGAAAAAATTGGAAGACTAAGGTTATGATTACTTGGCTGTCGAGGAGGTCTCCTTAAAGTGCCCAACAACGCGGCACTTGCTTTTCCCTCTGTGTGCCTATTCAATGGAGGCACATACCAAAATATATATTATTATTCAATGTTGAGAAGAACTAGTATGAAATTACTTGGCTTTACCGACGACACGTTTGTATAATCCGTTTACTAATAAATCCCAAGGAATGGAGAGAAATAAATTAATATATTTAGTATTCAGTAGTATCAACGTGTAAAATTTTTAATTTTTGGGATTTATAATATTTATTTTATGGTATATATATTTGGTTTTATAATATTAATTTATTGGATTTAATATTAGCATAATTATATTAATAAATATGGTTGATATACAATTTTATTGTATGTTATATTATAAATCTAATATGCTAAATTAATTTATTAATATATAAAATCTAAGATTAATATAAAAATTTATAAAATTAGAAAATGAATAAATTATTAATATTATTAAACCCTCCGAATTAAAAACTCATTGAAATTAATATTATAAAAACCAAAAAAATCAATAAATATAATTGATATATGCCGATAAGCATAAATGAATATCAATTTAATATTAATATTATTTATATAATAATAATACAATACTAATAAATATATTTTAAAATATTATTATTATTACATTATAATGTGATGATAATTTATAATAATTGATAAATAAATGTATATAATTAAATAATTATAATGACCATTCAAATAATTATTGTTATATATAATAAATGATAATATTGTTGATATGATCAACTAAAAAAGATTGATATTGTATTAATATAATAAATTGTGAATATTATTATATTAATAAATATTGATATTACTAACCAAAGGATTTATTAATATTATAAATTTAGGGCATTACATTCAACACAAAAAATTAATATCGTAAACCCAGGGATTAATGCTAAGAATAAAAGGGAATAAGATTAAACCCAATGGCTTAATATTGTAAAGCCAAGATATATATACTAAGAAAAGTATTATAAACCCTAAAAGAGGCATGGTTTAATACTATTCCCTTGGTTTTAATATTAAACCATGTTTGTTTAATATTAAAGCCAAGGTATCATTTTCTCTTAGAAGAAACCACACCCTTGTACCTTCTCCCTTGATGCAAGAGCATCCAGCTAAGGGCACCATGACCATGTTTTTGGTCTCAGCTAAGGAGGAGAGGTTCATCATCATTTGATTTCATTATGTTTGTTGATTAAAACAGTGTTAGGAACTTGTTTTATTTCATTATCAGTTAATAGATATTTAGGGACAACACAATTAGGTGAAGGTGGTTACAACCACATTGTTGTTTTTTTTCTTTTATCTATGTTACAACTGTTTACTTTAAAAAAAAAAACAAAAAGATATATATCATCTATGTATTCCACAGAACGAGAAAACTCAAACAGAAAAACAGTTATCAACTGTGTAATAGAAGAAACAACTGCAAACAGTTTGAATAACTGTATTGTAACAATACAAAAGTGACTGTACCATATTGTGGAAGGGGTTTGATATACCAGCACAGAAAAGTAATACAAAGAGAAAACACTTTCATTTTGAATCCATCTATCCGAGACTTGTTTTTTTTATCTAATTACTGTCACCTATACAAATAGAAAAACTGTGTATTTTATTTTACCAGAAATCCTTCCAAACAAGAAGTGACGAAGTCCCAGAAATCAAGTGACAAGTAAGGGTGTAATTATAGGAATCGCATACAGATGGACACATCATATTAAAGTGAGACTAAGAAGGCAGTTGTAGCCACATCAATAATTATAGAAATACAAGAACAAGCAATAGTCGTAACTGCTAACTGAACAAATACAACCACAGTGAAATGCATTCATAAGAAAGGTAACCCTGTACCTTGAAGTTCCTTTTTTTATTCATCTTTAAAAGCATTTCAACGTCAAGACTATTATATAGTACATAAATACAAAGTTCTAAATTCCATCAAACCATAAGCCCGAACAAACCCTCCTCTGGGAGAAATTCAGTAAATGAGGGTTAGGGTTATACCCCTGAACAACTACAGTCCATCGAAAAACAAACAAGATTATTTACAACTGGGCTTGAAGGTGATTTGACATCAACCATCAAACAAGACAATAGAGTCTCAGTGCCTAGCTTATCGACCGACTACACCAAAGAAGAAGCCAACTTGGGAAACCCTCAAACAAACAAACTGTAACACGCAACGATCCTACCAATTTCATTTGGAGGAAGTCTAAGTAGCGGTCCGACTAGGAGCCATAACAAACCTGCACAGAGACCACAATAAACATTAGTGTTGATATACAAAAGGGTTAAAGGAATGAACGACGGAAGGTGAAGAACAAGAAGCCCCAAGAGAACTTACCAGCTTATTAGTTAGTGTTGGACGAATGAACCCACATTTGTGTCATGGCCATTGAAGGAAAACCTGCTCACGAGGAGAAACAATTGTTAGTTCCTAAGAAAACCTTAGGAAATACATTTTAGCAAGGAAAGAGCAACTACCTTGCCAGAGCCGAATGATGCAGAGGAAGGGGTCCTTCATGGCCATGCCTTTCACTCACAAATACATTGCAAATAAGTCAAATGAAGAAATAATCATACAAGCAGCTGGAAAATATCATTGAAGAAATTCAGCAGAACGCCTTAAGCAATAGAAGGAGAAACAGTAACCACCGGAAGTATACTAGGCCACTGAGAAAATAGAGAAACCCTCACGTAAAATCAACAAAGCCAACAACTTAATGACAAAGCCAAACTAACTAGATAGGCAAGATAAATTATGAGCAGAGTTATCCAACCAACCAATAGAGAAACCCATAGTCGGGAGTGGATAGAGCATCAGGCTCGAATTCGTTACTATCACCAACAAAATCAATGGACAGAGCTCTTACCATAGAATAATGTAGAATGAAAATGCTGGAGTGAATGGAGTGAGAGTTAGGGTTTAGTCCAAGAGCGAGAAGGAATCTTAAGGCCAGGACATTTGTCCTCTCAACATACAAATAAGTCAATACAGCCATAAATACACACAATAAAATCTGTGTTAACCCTTTTGATTAACGGTTAATCAAATTACATTAATTGAATCATTTGTATTAATCATTATTGATTAGTGTTGAAACTTAAGTCACACGATCATCCCATAATATTGTGGTATGAGAGTAGGATTTAGAGTTTTCCTTAGAAATGGAGGTTGGAAGATGAGGTCATGGAAGAGGTGCTTGGAGAGCAGCAGAGGAAGGATTGCAAGAGGAAATTAGAATCCTTACTACCCGTTTGGAGGCAGTTGAAGCAGGAAGGAGAAGGGATCCAGAGGTAGGAGATGATAGTGAAGAAGAAGCCATAGTTGCAACAGATGGATCAGATGAAGAAGGGCCGAAAATGAGATTCTTGAGGTCGGTCCTATTGGTTAGTAGCAAGCCTAAACTAGAAATTCCAAATTATGACGACAACTTGTCCACAGAATTTCTATTGGATTGGATCAGGGAATTGGACAAATATTTTGAGTGTGAAGAGATCAGTGAAGATTAGAGAGTTAATTTCGCTGCAACAAAGCTGGAAAGAAGAAGGATGAACAAGTTTCTAATAAAGAAATGGCCAAGAATGGTGGCCAAGTTGAAAGGCAGATTTTTTCCCAAAGATTACTAGATTGCACTGCATCAGCACGTGTAGAATTTGAGGGAAAAAGGGATGACAATGAGAGAATATACTGAAGAATTCTACCGGGTAAATTTGAGAGCTGGTTACATGAAGGACACCCTAGAAAAAATAGCAAGGTATCTAAATGGTCTGAGACTGGAAATATTGGATGAAATCAACATTCTTTCCCCGAAAAATATAAAGGAAGCCTACCAGAGTGCCTTGAAGGTAGAGGAGAAGAACACCAGAAAACAAAATGCTTGGAGAGGATAGGGAACCAGTAGAGGAAGAGGACAGTCCTATGGCAGAGGACGAACTGCCAGCAATAGTAAAGAAGGAAGAAATTCCAAGACTTCTAGGACAGTAGAAGAAGGAGACAACACTAGAGGTGGAAGGCCATATTAGCAAAGAAGAGGAAATGGCTGTGGCAGAGGAGCTAACTATTAGTGCTGTAGGTGCTACAAGTGGGGGCACAGGTCTTTTGAATGTCTTAAAGTGGAACAAGCTGGTCAAAGAGGAGCGTTTGTTGCACAGCCAAAGGAAGCAGAGGCACGACCTCAGGAAGTAGAAAATGTGCCAGAAACAGGGGAAGCCTTAGTTTTGAATAAAGTGTTGTTACAACTAGCCAGGAAGATAGTTGAACAAACTCAAAGGAAAGCATTTTTCTGGACAGTTTGTAAGTCGCATGGAAAATGCTGCAAGTTGATTATTGATAGAGGGAGCATGGATAATCTGGTTGCCACATAGATGGTAGAGAAGTTGGATTTGAAGTGGCTAAAGCACCCCACTCCTTATAAGGTATCACGGTTGGAGAAAGGCCATCAACTGTTGGTTGACGAACACTGTGAAGTTCAGTTCCATATTGGCAAGTATTAAGACAAGGTCATTTGTGATATTCTGCCAATGGATGTATGTCATATACTGTTAGGGAGGCCATGGGAGTATGACCGGAAGGTAGTGCATGATGGGAAGACAAATTTTTACAAGTTTGTCAAAGATGGGATCAAGCACACACTTGTGCCCATCAAGGAGGAGGAGACAACAGAAACAAGCGGGACAAAAGTGTTACTAACGGGTGGAAAACAATTTTTCAAGTAGATTGAAGATAGTGAAGTGAACTATGTTGTTGTGAGAAGGGTAAAAATAGTGTTGTTACACACAGAAGTGTCTGATTTGCCTACAGAAATTCAAAAAATGCTGCAGGAATTCAGTGATATACTAGTGGACAATTTACCAGATAAATTGCCTCCTAAGAGAAGTATAAGTCATCATATTGACTTTATACCTGGAGCAAGTCTATCAAACAAGGAAGCATACCTGATGAGCCCCAAAGATAATGAGGAAATCAGAAAATAGGTGTACGAATTGTTGGATAAAGTGCTAAAAATGGGGAGTTTGAGCCCCTACGCAGTTCCAACAATTCTCACTCCCAAGGAAGGAGGAGAATGGCGAATGTGCACAGACTCAAGGGCCATTGACAAGATTAACATTAGGTACATATTTCCACTACCATGGATGGATGATATGATGGACTTCCTAAGCGTGGTAGCATACTTCTTGAAGATTGATCTGAACAGTGGTTATCATGAGATTCGAATTAGGGAAGGGGATGAGAGGGAGACAACCTTCAGGACCAATGAAGGGTTGTATGAGTGGCTAGTAATGTTATTCCAATTAAGTAATGCCCCTAGTACCATTATACAACCAATGAACGAAATGTTGAAAGAGTTCATTGGAATGTTTTTAATAGTGTATCTTGATGATATATTAATTTTCAGCAAGACTAAGGAGGAACACTTTCGACATGTTCCAGATGTGCTCGAAAAATTGCAGCTAAATAAGCTGTTGTACTTTTCTTCAAAGGGAACTGTTCCATCTAGGTTTTTTGATTGTAGAGAACGAGTTGAAGATGGACCTAGAGAAGATTGTAGCAATCGTTAACTAGCCATCCCCAATAAGTCTATTTGAGGTATGTGGTTTTCATGGGATGACAAGTTTTTACCATAAATTTGTTAGGAATTTCAATGAAATCTATGCACTTATGATAGACACTATAAAAAAGGCAAGTTAGCCTTTTCGTTGGACTAAGGCAGTAGAGAAGAGCTTTCAGCTACCGCAGAAGAAGATCACAGAAAGACCAATACTGAGATTCCCAGATTTTAAAAAGATTTTTTAGGTTCACTATGATGCAAGTGGTATGGCCATTGGAGTTGTGCCTAGCCAAGAAGACAAACCTGTTGCATTTTTCAGTGAGAAGTCGAATGAGAGTAGGCAGAAGTATTCATCCTATGACAAAGAATTCTATGTTGTCATCCAGGCACTGAAGCATTGGAGGCTCTATCTATTGGGAAGTGAGTTTGTTTTATTTTCTAGTAATTTTGCATTGCAATACGTGATGCAACATCATAAGCTGAATCACAAGCATGCTAAGTGGGTTAAATATTTGCAGAGTTTCACCTTTGTGTTGAAACACATTAGTGGGCAGGCCAACAATGTGGCAAATGCATTGAGCAGAAGAGCCTTGCTCTTGCAGGAGAGTACAATACAAGTGCTGGGCTTTGAGCATTTGAAAGACTTGTATCAGACCGAGCAGATCTCAAAAAGGCTTACGAAGCCTGATAGAATCCTTTTCTAGGAAGCAATAGTCCATGGTTGGACTATAATTTGTAGGAGAAACTATAGTTTAAAGGGGTACAATTATGCATTCTCGATTGTTCGATGAGAGAGAATATCATTCCGGAGAAGCACAGTGGAGGTCTAGCCGGACATTTCGGCATAGAAAAAACATTAGATCAGCTCAGCCATTTTTATTATTGGCCAAGAATGCGAAGGGATGTGCAGAGATTTGTGAGCAGATGTGAAGTGTGTCAGTTGGCGAAAAGACACAATCAGAATACGAGACGCTACACACCATTGCCCATTCCAGGTAGACCATGGGACTTAGTCAGTTTTGACTTTGTCTTGGGTCTATCAACCATGCAGTGGGGTTATGATTCGATGATGGTAGTAGTAGACCAATTCTCAAATATGGCACATTTCATCACTTGTAAAAAAAGCAGTGATACCACTCACATGGGCCAATTATTTTTCACAAAGATCGTCAGGCTACATGGCCTACCTAATTCCATTCTTTCTGATAGGGACGTGAAGTTAACAGGGCACTTCTGGTGCACGTTGTGGAAAAAGATGGATACACAATTAAGTTTCAGCTCTGCTTATCACCCGTAGACCGACGGGCGAACAGAGGTGGTAAACAAGAGCTTGGGGAACCTGCTACAAAGTTTGATTGGGGAAAATTCATGAATGTGGGATCGTGTACTTGCCTAGGCAGAGTTCGCTTACAACGACTCACCCAATCACAGCACGGGTTACAGTCCTTTTTAGATCTTATATGGCGTGCATCCTCGCAAAGTGCATGAGTTATGGGATCTAGGACAACGAGAAAGACGGAGTGTTGATGGGGAAGATTTCGCCAAAGCAATGAATGATCTACACGAGTAGGTAAAAATGAAGTTGCAGGATGGGTAGATATAAAATGGTGAGAGGTATAGTTTAATGTGGGGGATGAAGTCCTCGCACATTTGCACAAGGAAAATTTTCCTAGAGGTGCATACAACAAACTGAAATACAAGAAGATTATCCCTTGCAAAATTTTCCGAAAATTTTCAGCCAATGCTTATGAAATATAGCTGTCACCAGGAATAGGCATCTCACCCATCTTCAATTTGGTAGACTTGTTTCCATATACTGCTAGTCGTGAGGAAAACAATACAGCATGGCCTACACGGGACACACAGGAAGGGAGTGAGACTTCGATGAGATAAATGCCTTCAGCTTAGCTCCTTCAGATCGAGAAAATCCTCGACACTCAAGTGGCCAGGCGAACTTGGCAGAAGGAATACCTACAATATCTGGTCAAGTGGAAGAACCATCCCATTGAGAACATTTCATGGCTTAATGCCAGACAGATACAACAAGTAGGCTATTCAATCGAGAAGCTAATGGACGAGAGTCATGAATCTTTCTTACCCCAGTAGCTTGACACAGGAGCATCCAGCTAAGGGTACCATGACCTCGTGTTTGGTCTCAGCTAAGGCGGAGAGGCTCATCACCATTTGATTTCATTTATGTTTGTTGATTAAAACATTGTTAGGAACTTGTTTTATTTCATTATCAGTTAATAGATATTTAGGAACAACACAGTTAGGTGAAGGTGGTTACAATCACATTGTTGTTTTTTTTCTTTTATTTATTTTACATCTGCTTACTTTACAAAAAAAAACAAAAAGATATATATGATCTATGTATTCCACAGAATGAGAAGACTCAAACATAAAAATAGTCATGAATTGTGTAATGGAAGAAACAACTGCAAACAGTTTGAACAGCTGTATTGTAACAATACAAAAGCGAATGTACCACATTGTGGAAGGGGTTCGATATACTAGCACAGAAAAGTAATACAAAGAGAAAACACTTTCATTTTGAATCCATCTATTTGAGACTTGTTATTTTTATCTAATTACTATCACCTGTAAAAATAGACAAATTGTCTATTTGATTTTACCAGAAATCCTTCCAGATAAGTAGTGACGAAGTTCCAGAAATCGAGTGACAAGCGGAGGCATAGTTACAGGAATTGCATGACAGATGGAGACATCATATAAACAGGACACTGAGCAAGCGGTTCCAGCCACATCAATAATTATAGACGTACAATAACAAGCAACAACCGTAACCGCTAACTAAACAAATACAACCGCAGTGAAATGCATTCGTAAGAAAGGTAACTTTGTACCTTGAAGTTCCTTTTTTTTAGTCATCTTTAAAAGCATTTCAATGTCAGGACCAATATATAGTATATAAATACAAAGTTCTAAAGTCCAACAAAACATAAGGCCGAACAAACCCTCCTCTCAGACAAAGATAATGAATGAGGGTTAGGGTTATAACCCTGAACAACTACATCGAAAAACAAACAAATTTATTTACAACTGGGCTCGAAGGCCATTTGACATCAACAAGAAAACAAGACAACAGAGTCTCAGTGCCTAGCCTATCGATTGACTACACCAAAGAAGAAACCAACTTGGGAAACCCTCAAACAAACAAACTGTAATAGGGAACGATTCTATCGGTTATGTTTGGAGGAACTCTGAGTAGTGGTCCAACTAGGATCCATAACAAACCTGCACAGAGACCACAATAAATATTAGTGTCGATATATAGAAAGGTTAAAGGAATGAACAACGGATAGTGAAGAACAAGAAACCCCAAGAGAACGTACCAACGTACCAACCTATTAGTTAGCATTGGACGAATGAAACCACAATTGGGTCGTGGCCATTGAAGGAAAACCTACTCACGAGGAGAAAAAGTTGTTAGTTTCTAAGAAAACACAAGGAAATACATTTTAGCAAGGAAAGAGAAATTACGTTTCCAGAGCTGAACAATGGAGAGGAAAGGGTCCTTCATGGCCATGCCCTATGTTCATAAATACATTGCAGATAAGTCAAATGAAGAAATAATCATACAAGCAGCTCGAAAATATCATTGAAAAAATTCAACAGAACGTCTTAAGGAATGGAAGGAGAAACAATGAACATCAGAAGAGTATTAGACCACGACGAAAATAGAGAAACCCTTGCATAAAATCAACGAAGCAAACAACTTAATGATAAATCTGAGCTAACCAGATAGCCAAGACAAATAATAAGTAGAGTTATCCAACCAACCAATAAAGAAACCCATAGTCTAGTGTGGACAAAACATTGGTCTCGAATTCGTTACTGTCACCAACAAAACCAATGGACGAAGCTCTCACCACGGAACAATGCAGAATGAAAATGCTGGAGTGAATGGAGTGAGGGTTAGTGTTTATTTCAAGTTCGGGAAGGAAACTCAAGGCCAAGACAGTTGTCCTCTCAATGTACAAATAAGTTAATACGACCATCAATACACAAAAAAAAATATGCGCTAACCCTTTTGATTAACGGTTACTCTAATTACGCTGATTGAATCATTTGTATTAATCATTGTTGATTAGTGTTGAACCTTAAGTAACGAGATGGTCCCATCATCCCTATCCTACTATTCTTTGTTACTAAACCATGTTTGTCTTAGGGTTTAATATTAAACCCTAAGGAATAATATTAAACCATCTTTGTTTTATGGTTTATAATATTTATCTTAGAGTGTATATACCTTGGCTTTACAATATCAATTTGTCGAGTTTAATAGTATTCCCTTGGGTTCTTAATATTAATTCATTGGGTTTATTATTGCCTTAGGTATATGATATCAATACCTTGGTTTTATAATAATAATCTCTTATATTTATAATAATAATCTCTTAGGTTTATAATAATAATATCTTGAGTTTTTGATATTAATTATTTATGTTTAATGTAATCTCTGGGGATTATAATATCTTAGGTTTGTAATATAGGTATTCCTTTGGTTAATAATATCAATATTATTATTCAATAATAATATAGTATTATTATATTATTATAATATAATCTTAATTGTTTTCAATTGCATTATAACTATTGTTATGTTTTTATAATATAAAATATGATATTTAAAATATATTTTATTATTATTATATCAATACATTAATAATATGGATATAATATTAATATCAAATCCATAATTATCTATTCTTATTGCTTATCGATCACATTATGATATTTTGGTTTTATAATATTAATAATCCCTTGGGCTATGATTCTTACTTTATAATCTTAAGAGTTTTCTATATATCTTAGATTGATATTAATATATTAATCTAGCATATTAGATTTATAATATAAAATCTATTAAATTTAAGCCTATAACATATATCAACCACATTTATTAATGTGGTTGTCCTAGTATATTTATTAATATCAACATGTAAAACTTATTATGGTTCACGTTTAGAATTTTTAAAAATTTAATACTTCGGGAAATTTTAATTATTTATCATTTTTTTGTACTCAAGGTTCTTTGATCCATAATGAATTAAGCAAATTCTTTTAGTAAACATCCCATCAAGTCTTGATGACAAACCACACTCACCCGAAAATTTCTCTTATATAATGTCTACCGAAATCTTTGCTTATTTATAATT
>APFE031566864.1:24686-36476 GCA_000404065.3 Pinus taeda | reverse complement strand
GTATGAATATGAGTTGAGGAGTTGTACATAATATTAATATATATATAATTTGGTTTATAGTTATATACATTTATTTTGAGTTATATATTTTGTGTGTTATTTTTGCATTTAATTTTAATATATTGAGAGAGGTTAGTTTAATAGGTAGATGTTGTAATATAATCTAATAACCTAATGTAATGTTATCTGAATCACTTACTCAAGAAAAAAATTAATAATTAATAAATGTAGAGATAGGTTTGAGTTAGTTATTTGGTAACTTTATTCATGATATTTTACAAGACCATAATATTGGAGCATAGTTCAACTAGATGGTATTTGTGATGAAGATATCCATTATAAAAGATAAAAGTACTAATTTAGATGTACTTTAATTTTGAAATTGATCATTATCAACATTTAATAAATCCAAATTTAAAATGAATTCACAGGAATATAATTAAAATTTAGTTATTAAAATTCCAAACAATTGATAATGTACCATTCATAAAGTACAATAACTTGACGTTTCTAATAATTATGGAACTAGTTCAGAAATCTGTACCAATTAAAATTATATTTCTAGCATGTAAATCCACATTATATCTATCATCCGTAATCAGTATGACAAACTTTTTGAGGAATTGATGGAGGTATATAAGTTGCAATGGCATAAACACCGATAGTGCTTCAACGTGTGTTGTTTAAATATCGTAACCTGAACACAACATCGTTTAAGCTTCTTGGTTCTTAATAAATTCAGTTAAGCAAATTTAAGTATAAACTTCGGGCATTGTAGGTGTACAACTTCCATGAACATTATCAAAAACTAAATATCGAACTGATCATCTCCGCAGCCAACCAAAAGAAATAAAGGTTCACCATAAACAAATTAGCCATAAAGTAGCAAAATTATATATAATGAAAGTTGGAAACAAACAAAACGATTCGATATCATTTTTCACCTACATGACCTCCATACTAATTTAACTAAAAAACCGAAACGATGGAAGGAGCATCACCGATTCTAGTTAAATTAAAACAGTCAATAAATATAACGACTAATATGTCTATCAATACAAGGGAAAGAAAATTAATTACAGTTACATCGCAACAAAGATGAATCAATGGGTTGTCTACAGCTATGCTGTCGCTAAAAGTGGCTGAAGCAGTTTGGTAGTTCAATGACACCCGAAGTTCCTCCAAACACTTCAGCGGAACGATCTCTTAGTGCACTCACATTTTAAATACCGCATGCTTTTAGGTTCGACGAAGTGCTTGAAGGAACTCCCGGTGTTGAGAACCAGCTGTGGGCAATAAGGGCGATCGTTCGCAGTTGTGATCATTACAAATGCATAACAGGAGGTATGATCATCTTCTTAAATACTACTCACTCTTGTCGTTGTGACAACTTAAGGAATGATGGTTATGCACCGTTGTTTCGTCGAAGGTCAAAATAAAACATACCCACATTCATTGCACTTGGACAAAAATCTATTTCCTGGGCTACATTCAGTGAATGAACATGACAAAATATCAACCATTCATTCATATTCTCTATGGTTTAAGCTGTTCGATTTAAATGTATTGCTTGTTGTAACTTTTTGTTGTTTTCCCGTCTTGACCACCCATCCTTTCATTCGTGCAGGGAAGGCCAAGGTCGAAGCCCCACTTGGGAAGGTTTCAGCTATGCAGAAAAGCGGTGTTGATAGAAGTCTACACGAATATTCGCGTCATATCTATGATGAATATCTTAAAATAGAACATGATAAACTAAACTCTCAATATGTTGTACTGAAATCTAACATAATTCAACGTAGCAAACATATCGTGAAAGTGTTGTAAGCTTTTTTCCTCTTTATCTTGGTGGATATTATATTTCAAATCAAACAACTATGAATCAAATTCAAATGGATGGATATGCTGAGTTGAGCTTCGAACCTACTCCGGTCGAGTACATATTTAGGAATCAAATCTAAACTTATATGGAAGATGCCAATTTACACTTGCATGGGTCGAAAAGAAGATGCTCCGTCAACCATCCAAGATTAAACTTTTATAGAAAAAACTAAAATAATTTTTAAAAAGGAAATAAACTTCATCAAACACTACTACATAAGACGGGTTTTTACTTTTTAGTATGAAAAATTAATTTCGTCTTAAACCCTTATGTTAACTTTTTGTTGTCAAGGTTAAGATAGAAGGAACAAACGCAAGAAAGCGAACGAGTTAGTCTTAGGTTAAAACCCGCTCCAAGCACGGGGTCAGTCTTAAGTTAAGAAAGAAGGAGGAGCGAACATGTGCAGCGAGGAACGGTGTAGATCTCACCCTCTCGGGAGATGGAGATCACATGCTCAACCCCTCCACCATCGATACCATTAGCCCCGCCTTGAAAGTTGTCAAAGATTCCCCACACGAAGGGGCCCTCGTGACCACCAATGACGGCATATACTTTTCAAATGGCCTTGGTATTCAATGGATATCTTCGAACCCATATGCCCACTCGAGCACAATCAGGATCAAGTTCAAAAACCTACTAGCCTAATTCATGAGGGTCAAGTGCCCACCATCACAACGATTTATGGGCACGCTATAGTGGGGGGTTTTACACTGGTCCTTGCACATAACTATTAGTTTATGAAAGCGGATATATCTATTTTATACATGAGTGAGGACAATCATGCTATGAAGCTTCCGAGGACTCTCATGGCCATCGTGTGGAGCAAGCTATTGACTGCAACCATAGGGACGTGGTATTGGATGCCCACAAGTTTAGTGTTTATATGGATTTGTTGAAAATGTAATAAGAAAATTTTTATCTAATTTTTCCTTGAGTTAAATTAGGAGAAAAATTGTAATTCTTATCACAAAACAACACGAGTTAACTAGGCTAATTTCGAGTTGAGGCCCAACTTGATTCATGTAAAGTGTCTCCTACTTTATAGGAGCCTTGGTTGAGTTTTTTTTTAGTTTTAATTAATTAACTTAGTTTAACTGAGTTAAAGTGAGTTAAACTGGTTTCAAGCGTTAGAGAAACTAGTAGGAGACCTAGCAATGGGGTGCAAGTTCATGTGTTCAACGAGTTAACTGATAAATCAACCATAGTTAACTCATGCATGCATGAAATTGGAGTTTAAGGGAAGTGTACTATTAATTGTATAATTTTTTGAGTTGTACAAGTGGGGCATGCAGTGAAAGGAGGGCCTATAGAGATTGCACAATTCATGATGGAGATTTTTCTAATTAATAGGGGGATAATTCCTTGACAAACAACACAAGGAAATAGGAGCTTGGAAGGAAGCACAATTGGCTAAGTATTGGCCACAGTCAGATTTTGAGGTAGTGAGACACATAGAAATAGTGCAGAGGTTTCTTGGGCTTGAGAAAAGCATTGTAATATTCACATATTTTCTGACTAATACAATATGCATGTAGCAGGGGTTTTTAGCAGTGGATTTCCCGAGGAAATCATCGTGTAATGTGTTAATTGAATTCTTTGTCTTTTATGCTTCATGATTTCTCAATTGATTAATTATTTTCGTTGATGAGTAGAGTAGATACGAGTCTTTTGTTTTTGGAAATTACATAAATAGTTTCAATCTACAAGGAATTTCTACATGGTATCAGAGCAAAGGTCACACTAGAAGAGAATAATATGAGTTTGTCTATGTAGATGAAATCGGATTTTTAGGACCATTCTTGAGAGCTAACAGGATGTCGTTATATGGATTGAGACTTGACTATGTCCTTTAGGGTAGCTCAAGTTATATTGCTTGGAAGGACACAACAGACAGAGTGTTGGAAGATAACGGACTGAAGGAATTCATAGGAAGTGATATTCCTAAGCCTCCAACAACCAATGCTGAAGATTTGGTAGAGTGGAAGAAATGTGTTGCAAATGACAGGAGGATCATACTAGAAGGAGTTCGATATCTTATTGTCTCGAATTTCCACACGAAGGATACACCATATGCAATGTGGCAAGATTTTATAGAATTGTTTCAAAATATCAATGACCACAAGAAGCTGACACTGAAGGACAAGCTTCAGAACATCAATATGGAGAAGGGTGATACAATACCACAGTACTTGATCAGGTTCAACCAATGTGAGGATGAGTTTAGGAGCATTGGTATTACGGTTGTTGAAGATGATCTGGTCATCCTAGCACTTCTAGGCCTTCCCAAGAGCCGACACAGCTACCAAGATTCAGTAAATGGGAGGGAGCATATACCAAAGTGGGAGCGTTTGTGGTTTGACATGGTGTAAGAAGATATATCCTGGAACACTAGAGATGGAACTTCATCCAAGCATGATGATGAGGATAATTGTGCCTTTGTTGGAAAGGAAAAGAAAGGGAAAGGGAAGAAATACTAATCCAATTGGGATTCTAGTCAGGGCAACAAGAAGAAATACTTGTCGAAGATTAAATGTTTTCACTGTCATGAGTTGGAACACTATGCCACAACGTGTCCACCCAAGAAGTTTGACAAGAAGCCCTCAGGAGGATCAGTAAGTGAAGCTCTTTCTTCACAATTCAAGTTGGATTTCACCCTCATAGGATGGATGGTGACATCGGTGATGGGTAGTGTGTAATATATAGATAGTGGAGGCTCAATCCATATGACCAGAAAAAACTATTTTTTTAACGACTTGGAGGAGTAGGACCTCAAGATGAAAATCAAGATGGGAGATGATGGCAGGTATAACACAACTGATATCAGTACATTTACTTTTCAGAGGGACTTTGGTTCTCTTCTCACATTAAAATATGTCATGTATGTTCCGGGTCTAAAAAAGAATTTAGTTTCAGTTTCTATGTTGAAGACCATGGCTATGATGTGATATTTAAAAAGGGAAAGGCTTTCCTTTGTCACATAGCCACTAGAAAAGTGAAGTGGATCGGGGTTCGGGTGAAGAAGCTTTACAAATTGCATGTAGAATATTGTGCCACTTTGACCACAAAAGCAGAAAAGGTGCAGAGCCGAGACATCGATGGATTATGGCATAGAAGATTGGTCCATTTGCACCATGGATCATTGGAGACCATGCATGTATTTCTATCAGTGTTCCCAAGGGTGCACTAGAGCAGCGAGATACATCCAAAGGGTTTAGATTGGGGAAGTACACCAAAGCCACCTTTCATGATAAGGATAGTCGAGCACAAGCAATCCTTGAAATAATTCACTCAAAATTGTGTGGATCGTTCTTGACATCATCCATAGGCAAGCACAAGTATTATTTGATATTTGTACATGAATTCTCACGTAATTTCTAGATATTCTTCATGCAAAAGAAAGTCCAGATATTCTCAAAATCCTGTGAATTTAAAGCTCTTGTTGAGAAAGACACTTGCAAGAAGGTAAGAGCTCTCATGAGCAATAACAATGGAGAATATGTGTCAAATGAGTTCAAGAACTTATGTGCATCAAAAGGAATTCGACGAGAGCTAATAGCATGCTAACCCACAATAAAATGGGCTTGTTTAAAAAAAGAACATAGGTATTGTGGGAGCTGCATGAGCGATGTTGCATGATGAGGGCCTACCATTTCAATTATGGGCTAAAGCATGCAACACAGCAGTATATGTGCAAAATAGGAGTCCTCATCACATTTTCGGGATGAGTACAACAACAAAAATATTTTTCAGCGAAGGAAGTAGACATGTCACACAACAAGATATTTGGTTCATTAATTTTTTGTCATGTTACCGTGGATGCAAGCAAAAATCTAGAGCAGACACCTGAGTTGGGAATATTTGTGGGGTACACTGATACACCTCACAACTATTGGGTGAAACTGCCATTTCACATGATGACAACTGTTTGTAGAGATGGGAAGTTTGATGAAGAGAAGGCCATGATATGTTACCTTAAGAGGGAGCTTCAGTTAAATGGAAATGAGGAGTGTTTAGATCCAAAGGAAGAACCTTGGGATGTTGGGTAGCAAGCACAAGTAGAGGAGGAAAGAGTGGAAGAACCCTCCCATGAAGAGACATAAAGAGATGGAAAGAAGTGCATCATAGAAACTGACAGATCGATGCATGATGTTAGAGAGAATTTGGGAGCACCCACATCACAGTGCAGATATAGGAGGTCATGAGGTCGGTACATTGGTTACATGGCTCTGATGAGCAAGAGTGTAAATACTGAGCCATCCTCATTTGAGGAAGAAGTAAACAAATTAACGTGGGTTGATGCCATGGTAGAGAAATATAACTTCATTACTAGGAACAATGCTTGGGAAGTTGTCCAAAGGCCAAAGGATGAGTCAGTGGTAGGTTCCAGGTCGATATATAAGGTGAAGAAGGAAGTAGATGGGAGAGTCAAGAAACACAAGGCCAAATTTGTTGTCGAGGTGTTCTATGAGGTGGAAGGAATTGATTACGAGGAGATCATTTCTCTAGTAGGAAGCTACTCTTCAATCATATCTATTCTAGCACTTTCAGCGCAAGAATTTGAGGAGGAGGTGTACATAGAGAAACTAGAAGAATTTGAGACCTTCCATAGAGAGTCAGATGTGTGCAGACTCAAGTCAGAATTGTATGGATTTAAACAAGCACCTCGTGCTTGGTACACTAGGAACGACAATTATTTCACCAGGTTCGGCTTCCCCAAAAGTGAAGTAGATACAAACCTTTACGATATTGTGGTTGAAGGTAAATTATTGATTATGGTAATATATGTCGATGATTTAATTCTAACAGGTGACGAGAAGTTGGTCAAATATTGCAAAGAGGATCTTGCAAGACAATTTGAGATGAAGGACCTGGGGCTTATGCATTATTTCCTTGGTATGGAAGTATGGCAAGGAGATGGGGAATTGTTTATCTCTCAGGGAAAGTATGCCAATGATATACTAAAGAATTTCCACATGGGGAGCTAGAAACCCATGCAGACACCTCTCGGAGGGAATCAGAGGAAGGAAGATTCTATTTTAGGTAACGTTGTAGAGACTACCATTTAGTAGAAGCTCCTCGGTTTGCTTATATATTTGGTGAAAAAAGACCGAAAATGTGTTTTGCAGTTACCCAACTTAAGCAAGAAATGGTTAAGCCAACCAAACTATATTGGAAGGAAGATAAAAATGTGTTGAAATACTTGAGAGGCACACTCAAATTTTTCTTTGCTATAACTAGACATAGTGAGTGAATTTTCAAGGCTTCACAGATGAATATTGGGCACAGAGTCAATCAGACATGAAGAGGACATGATTGGGAATCTTCAATATTGGGTCAACATCAGTTTCTTGGTACAATAAGAAGCGTAGATTAGTTGCACTTAGTTCAGCAAAAGTAGAGTACATGGTTGCTAGTCAAGTAGCTTGTGAGGTTATCTAGATGAGGAAAATCATTGTTGGATTATTTGTTCAGCAGATGGATCCTACAGTGATTTACTGTGACAATCAGAGATGTATCAAACTCTCTAAGAATCTAGTTTTTCATGATCGATCCAAGCATGATGACATCCGTTATCACCATCTACTAGATTGCATGCATAGGAGAATCATGTTGTTGGAGTACATTCATATAGAGGAACAGGATGTAGACATCTTCACTAAGGCACTGTCAAGAGGTAAATGTGATTTCCAAAGAGGCAGGATTGGGGTATATGATAATCCCTTTCTCATTGAGAGGGAGTGTTCAAAATGCAACATGAAAATATTGATTTAATTTTCACTTGAATTAAATTGGGATAAAAAATTCAATTCCACATCAGAAGACAACTTATCTGAGTTAAATAAGTTAATTTGAATTAGTTGGTTTAGTTAATTCAAGTTGAGTGTCTAATTTGAGTAATGTAGAGTGTATCCCACCTTATAGGATCCCTGGTTGAGTTTATTTTGGGTTGTAATTAATTAATTGAATTTAATTGAGTTAAAGTCAGTTAGACTAGTTCCAATTGTTGGGGGAACTATTAAGAGGTCTAGTAGTGGGTTGCAACTTCATGTGTTCAACCACCTAACTGATAAATCAACCATAATTAACTCATGCATGCATGAAATTTGAGTTACGTAGTTGTTATTGGAGTTCAAGGTCAATGTACTATCAGTTGTATAATTTTCCAAGTTGTATAAGTGGTGCATGTAGTCATAGAAGCACCTATAGATATTGAACAATTCAAGATGAGAATTTCCCTAATTAATAGGGGGATAATTCCTTCAGAAAAAATGCAAGGAAATAGGAGATTGGTAGGAGGCATAATTGGTTAAGTATTTGGTAGAGTCATCTTGTCTCATAGTGAGACACATAGAGATAGTGCAAAGGTTGCTCAGGCTTGAGCGAAGCATTATACTCTTATCATATGTTATGACTAATCAAATATACGGATAACAGGGGTTTTTAGTTATGGCTTTACCTAGAAAATAATTGGGTAATGTGTTGATTGAATTCTTTCTCTATTATGCTTCATGTTTTCTCAATCGATTAATTATTTCTACTAATGAGTAGAGTATATTCAAGTGTTTTGTTTTATAAAACTACATAAGAATTTTAAATCTACAAGGAATTTCTACAGGATTTGGAGGGTCATACTAGTAACTTTATTTACAATGACTCATGTTAGAAATTAGAAGTCATCGTTAGTAAAGCCCATGAATTAGCTAGTAGGGGTTGGAAGATGGATGTATACAATGAGCTCAAGTTGGGAGTTTTCCTAGGCATTGTTGAAGAGCTTGATGCCCATTAGGATCCATTTATTTTTTCCACATCTCGTAATCTATGATGATTGGGGTTTTTGCTTCCATCTATGAATGTAGGGATAATGGTTCAAAAACCCCTGTAAACATGGTGTTGAAGTTTGATTGTTGGGAATACAAATGGTTGGTCTTATTAATATGGTGTTTCTCAAACTTCCACAATTATTTCCTAACATGTAATAGATGCATTAATGTATACATTATAATATATGTTGTTTTTTATACACCATTGATAACATTTTTTAATGTCAAACATGAATATTGATGTCAAAAATAAATGGCATCAATAAAAGTTTCAAGTTCTACATATGATAGAGTTACCCTATGGTTTATTTCTCCCATAATTTGTCAATTGTGATTTATTCAAAAGATTAAGACAAAAGGAAAAAACACACTCCATGTTAACTCATGTTAACTTTTTGTCTTAGGTTAAGACAAAAGAATAAAATGTGTAGCTCTAGACATATTTGCTCCATTCTTCTTGTAAGGTGGCAAGTGGCAACCACCATATGTGGAGGCTTCAACCCACGTAAGTTTAAACAAAGTGTAAATGGGATTGACAATCATCTCCTCACCATCATATCAGATGTAATTTTGAAGATTACCCTTACGTCCCATTTTGCACTCTACTTCCTACACCATCCACCATTGTTCCAACCATTGGTTAGAATTTAATATCAAGTAAATGAGGCCATTTCTCTTACCATATATTTGAGCTTATTAGACATTTCTCAATTGAAAATGGGCTTATTCTTCTTTTTTCTTAGAAAGGGATCATCAAAACTATGCCCCATATGACAACCTGTTGATCTATCCCAAAACTCACTGCTAGGATACATGATGTGCAAAAGAATCAACGAATAACACGATTGTGAGGTGGGTCAAATAGCGCTTGAATTGGGAATTCAGTGGAAGAATCGAAATCCTTTGAGATGATTTATTTTTCATTTTCTCATTTGTTTTCCATTTTGTCTAATTCCCTATTTGGATATTTTGGACAAGAGTATTAGGAATATATGCTTAAATGATGATAATAATCTCTTGTGGGCATTTATAGTTGTATCATGTCAAAAAAGTATGGCATCGATATGCTCCCCATGTACGTGTCCCATCCTAGTCTCGTCGACATTGTAAGGGATTCAAAGGGGTATTTTTCCTTAACTTACCCGAAGAGGGAAAATACTTAACGATATATAAGGAAGAATTTTAGGCAAGAATAGATTAGTTGTTAGAGATAAAACCCCACCATTGTTTCTTTATGTTTCCTTAACTCTAGCACAACTTAATATTTTTGGCAGTTTATCGGGTCGTGAAGTTTCGAAGATATTTTTAGCGCCTAAAAGACTTTTTTTTGGAAAATAGAGAGATTGGAAATCATGATGGTTTACGGAAAATCCTAGTATTATGATAGTAAACTGGATATCGTATTGCAAAGTTACAAACCGAGGAACTTGACATTCCAACTAACCCCAATGGTGCCCACTAGCTTTTGGAGTTTCATCTCCTACAATTAAATTTTCCGATATCTAGGCTTTCCCATTGTTTCTTAATGATAAAACGTCCTTTGCGCCTCATTGTAGTACAAGTCAGAGAGAATGTAGCAGACACATCTCTTCTCAATGATAAGCTACTATCAACCAAACTAGTTTATTTTGATTCTTCATGTAACATGTTTCAATACTTTGTTATTAATGAATTAAAGTTCAATTTTGATTGTAGCTATATGTTTCTATTTATATATGTATTTCTTTCATTGTTGCATAAATATGGATCAATGGTATCAAACTGGTCTGCTCTTTTTCTGTGTATGTCCCTAACGAGGTTAGGGTATAGGGAGTTGGGACATGAACTAATTGAACCCTTGCAAGACCTCCCCTACCAACACCGACGACCTCCCATGGTGGAAGAGAAGAAAGATGAGGGAGCAAGAGATCCTATCAATGTGTTCCTTGAAGAAGCCATTAAGCAACAAAGCAGTGAGATAATGGACAACTTTTCCAAGATACTTTAAGAGATTCCCATTGACGATGCATATTCATCCAACAGTCACTTCAAAGGCACGTCCCCATTCAAGGTACAAGTGACCTTGGATATCCTTATATTTGAAGGTAAAATATATGCAGATCTTGTAGATAAATAGTTGAATCTATTGAAGGATTATCTTTCAGTCCATAGCTTTTCTTATAGGGAGAAGATTACTTTTTCACTACTTAAGGTCGCTCCCCATGTCAACGACTAGTGGGATACTTAATTTGATAAAAGGGCCGAGGATCCCTCTCTATTCAAAGACACACCCACTTAGAACACTTTCTGAGAGAGTGTCAAGGAACAATATACCTTGTGGGTAGGCATGAGGAAAAATAAATATAATGGACCACTCTAAAACAAAAAAGGGACCACCATGTGCATGAGTTCACAAATATTTTTCATACACATAAAATTGGGTATCAAAGACTCTGAATGACATCTAATACTCAAGTACCGCAGCTGTCTGCAGAAATACATTCAGGAAGAAACAGAGTTCTTGGATATCTCCTCGCTTGGTGTAGCATACCAATACTTTGGATATGTGAATCAAAGAAGGGAAAACACACTCACAAACCACAAAAGAAAGGACAAAGTCAAGGTGGGGTGACCTAGGACAACCAATCGAATCCCCAAGAAAATAAAAACACCACTAAGATGAAGAAGCAGATAGGAAAGTGGTGTGAGTTCCCCAAGTCACAATGTAAATTTTGAAACAGGGACTCTAGCCAAAAAATCCCCCAAAAACATGAAAAGTCAACTTGAAAATAAAAAGTGTTGATGCTAGAATAATATTTTTTTTTTCTAGGGTAAATTTTCAACATGTTTTAAAAATGGCAATAAAAAGCTTTTTTTTTGTTCAAATATTGTGCAAAAAACAACTTGAAAATGAAAAGTGTTGATGTTGAAATAATGTCTATTTTTTTTTTCAAGATAAATTTTCAATGTTTGGAAAAAATGGCATAAAAGATTTTATCATGACTCCCGAAAAAAAAAAAAATTCAAAAGAATAAAGAAAATATAAATTTAGAAATAACAACAAAAATGAAAAGAATAAAAATAACAAAACACAAAAGTAAAAAAAATAAA
>APFE031566864.1:0-23733 GCA_000404065.3 Pinus taeda | reverse complement strand
TCAACATTTAAAAAGAAATAGATATAAAAGAATTAAAAGTGTCAAAAAATGTAACATTTAAAATAAAATATCCAGAGTTAATACATTAGAAAATATAAAGTGTCAAAAATATGCTCCGAAAAAATAGAGTATATATTCTCCATCACCACTTTGCAAAATCGGTTGACTTTTTTGTTACCTCAATGAAATAGGTAATCTTATCAGTTCACGTTTCAATATTTACATTGTTAAGAGCCCCGGTCACAACAAAAGTGAGTGTCATGCCAAGCAGTCACTAGTGTCCAAGCTAAAGGCTTTGGAGTGAGATGCATATTCTAACTTGGATTCAGACACTAACAAATGTAATGAAAAAGGGAAGAAGATTATTGATGCATAGCTTAGTGTCATTCTTGTCACCACCAAGGTCTAAAAGATTGAGCCAAAATACTCAGCGGAAGGGGAGCATCTCTTCCACTAAGAGATGTGGGTGAATGGGTCCTAATTACAGTTTGTTTTCAATTGAGGGAGCCAAGAGAACCTCATATTAGAAACAATCATTAAGTAATTGCAGTTGCCAGCCAAACCATACCCACAACCATACACCATAAGATGACTACACCAAGGATGAGATCTCTGCATTATCCAAGACTGTCGCCTTGCCTACAACATCAAACCCTTCATGGATGAGATACTATGCGACGTTGCTCCTCTTAAATTGTTTGATGTATTATTAGGCCAACCATACATCTGGAAATTTCATGTTGTGTATGAGTTTAGGCCTCACACCGTTATTATTATTTTGGGCAATAAGTTATAACAGATAATAGAGGTAGCCCCGCCTTCCGCCATCTCTTTCAACTCTACTAAGAGATGCATTAAGATCATATTTGACATTACGAAATTGCTTTCTTTCTGATTCACTCTCAAAGTAATGGGAAGATCATGGCCACATCCATGGACCCCAGGAAGGGTTCCTCCAAAAAATAGAAATAGGTGGATAAGATCATGGAAAAATATAGGGCCATCTTCTCCTCACTCACATGGGCTACCTTGCACTATCGAGTCAATAATTTGATCTATCTGACTCATGAAGAACCTCTACCTAATGGGTCGATATAACATTGCTCCATTCTAGAAAATAAAAAGATCAAGTACCAAATCTAGGAGTTGTTAAAAAAAGGGCACATCTGCCCAACCTCCTCACCTTGTGGGAGCCCAATTGTACTTGTACAGAAGAAGGATGGGACATAGAGTCTCTGCATTGATTATTGAGAAATAAGAAAAATCACTCTCAGGAAAAGTTATCCAATCCCATGGATTGACGACCTTATGGACTAGCTCAAAGGAGTAAAGTATTTAAGCAATATCGGTTTAAAGTCTAGCTATCACCAGGTTCCAATAGAACCCACAAATGTATGGAAGATCACCTTAAAATCTAAGGAATCCCTTTTTGAATATTTGATCGTCCTTTCACATTAGAAACTTCCCATGCTACTTTTATGAGTCTGATGGATGACATCTTGAATCACTTCACCAACTCATTTGTGGTTGTTTATCTAGATGACATCCTCATCTTTAGCAAGAGCTAAGAGGATCACTTGCAACACATTTGACAAGTCCTTCAAACACTATGACCTCAAAAACTACATGCAAACTTGGAGAAATACACCTTTGGCATGAGCCAGGTCCAACATCTAGGTTATATCATATATGAGCGGGACATGCATGTGGATCCAGCTAAGATGCAAGTAATTTGGGATTTACCAGCCTCGACCACTCTAACATACCTTCACAAATATTTGGGCCTTGCAAATTTTTATAGGAGGCCAGTGTTGGGATTCTCCCATATCACTTGGCCTTTCCGTCATATTACTAATGGTGGATCAAAAGCAAATTTTTCCTGGTTCGAGTCCTATCATAAGGCATTCGATAAGGTGGGGGCACCGTCTCTACTCTGCACCTATATTGACATTGCTAAACCTGAAAAATCCATTTGAAATTGACATGTATGCCTCTGACTATTCTATTGGTGCGGTCCTCACTTCACACGTGCATCCAGTGGCCTATCATAGTGAGACACTTTCTTATACAATTGAGAAGTATCCCACCTATGATAAAGAGATGTATTCTATCATGTAGGATTTTTGGCAATGCAAATGCTAAATTTTAGGGAAGGAGACAATCACCCACATAGACTACTGATCTCTTCAATTTATATAGATACAAGGGACTTTGTAGAACATTCACCATTAAAAGTGGTCTACATATATGCCACAATTCTACTTCAAAATTAAATACCAAAAGGGAAGCACCAATCACATTGCAGATTTCCTCAGTCGGCCCTCAATTGCATCACTGACTATTATACTCAACTCATGTGGACACGAGACCTCCGGATGGTTGCAAATGTACACAAATGATCCAAAGTTTGACACCACATGCCAGATGCTAGTGATTGGAAAGAAAGTTCTAGATTTCTACCTCCAGGACACATTATTATGCTACCTCGGCTACCTTTGTGTGCCTTCAAATGAGCGTGCCAATTTATTTTGGAGTAAGACTGTAGTCAGGTCGTGAGACACTTTGGTGTTGAGAAAACCATGGTCATACTATAAAAGTATTTTTATTTTCCAAAACTCCAAGGGGATGGTGGAAAATATATTAGATCCTGGGACCTACATTGTATATGTGATTGCCAAGCCAACGATAAAGAAGTAAGTCATGTACACACCATCGCCTACTCCCAACAAACACTTGGAATCCATCTCCATGGACTATTATCTGGCCTCCCTTCTTTTAAGCATTGTAATGAATTTGTATTTGTGGTTGTGGACAAATTTTCTAATATGCCTATATTTGTTGCGTGCAAGACGAGTATCATAACATAGGACAATGTGAAACTCTTATTTGAATGAGTTTTGTTACATTTTGGGATTCGTAGAACATTATATCAGATCAGGATATCAAGTTCTTAAGAACATTATGGTCAAGTCTCCAAACACTATTGGACACCAATCTCACGAAGTCGATTGAATTCCATCACTAGACTTATGGCTAGATAGAGGTCATCAACAGGATGATAGTGCACATACTCCCCATGTACAACTCCAAGCATCCAAAAACCTAGGATGATAGCGTTAGCTATGTGCAACATAACTATAACAAAGCTCTTCATAGCTCGACGAGTCACAGTCCCTTTCAAGCGTGTGTGGTATTTAAACCATTTTGTTCTATTGATGTTGCCATGCCTCATGCCACTACACATATAAAATTCACACATGTAGAGTATGAGGTTGATAAAGAAACTAGGGTTATTGAACATAACTAACAAATCCTCCAGTGGGCTCACGACATATTGGAGAAGTCCAATGCCAAGTACAAGCAACAACATTATCAACATTAGGTGCCACGTAAGTTTCAAGTAAGTGATAAAGTTTGATTTCATTTACAGAAAGAACAGTTTGTCGAAGCCCATCAAAAGATCTAACCACTCAGTTATGGTCCTTACACCATCACCAATTTTGTGGGTGATAATGCTTTTGAGCTCAACATTGCCCCATTCCTTGGCCTGCACCTAGTGTTCGATGCAGACTACCTTTGTCCATACTTTCCACCATGCCTAGACACATCATAAATTGTAGAAAAACTTACACCAATAGTGTTCAACCCAAACTGCATGGAACAAGCCACAAATTATTGGATTATTGACACACAAATCAAAACCACTTGACAACAGAATATCCAACTGTATCGGGTTGTCAAAGCTAGCCAACTCCTACAACAAAGCATGTGGCTAATCATGGACCAATTTTAGAAGGCGTTTCCCCATCTCACGGAGGCACTCAATGAAATGGGGACCATTGCTTCCTAAGGGAGGAGGAAAAATAAAGGTGGATATTGGTGTCCACCCAGCTATTCCACTTAGACCCCCATAATTTTTTCTTTCAGTTTCCTAAATTGCAGCACAAATTACTATTTTTGGAATCCTTTTGGGTCCTAAACTTTTAGAGTCCTTCTAAGGGCCTAGAAGATGTTTTCTCGAAAAAAAAAAAAAAAAAAAAAAAAGAGATGAAAAAAGAGCAAGCCTTATTGATTATAATTCTTCTAACCTCATCTTCGATATCTTTGAAACAAGGTATTATGATTGTAAAACGGAGATTGTATGCCAAAGGTACGACCTCGAGAAGTTGACTTTCCAACTAAACCCAATGGTGCGCACAAGATTTCAATGCCTCATCTCCCAAGGTTAGGTTTTTAGATGTTTAGGATTTCCCATTATTTCTTGATGATAAAAAGGCCTCCAAGCCTCATTGTAACATAGCTGACACATCTCTTCTCAGAGATAAACTACCATTGCCCGAACTAGTTTATCTGCATTCTACATGTAATAATTTTCAATAGTTTTTTTATTAATGAATTAAACTTATTTTTTCACTGTAGCTCCCTATCTCTATTTTTATATGTATTTCTTTTTGTTCCTGCATAAAACCAGATTAGTGGTATTAGAGTGGTCTGCTCCTTCTCTTTTTTTATGTGCATGTCCCCAAAAAGGTTGGGGTATAAGGAGTTGGGACTTGAACTCTTTGAACCCTTACAAGACCATCGTCATCGTCACCAACAACCTCCCATGCTGGAAGAAATGAAAGATGAGGGTGTTGGAGATCTTATCAAACTCGTGCTCAAACAAGGTCTCTAGCAGTAAGGAATGAGATGATGGACAAATTCGTCTGAATCCTTCAGTGGATGTGCACCCATGACACATCTTCATCCAGTTGTTACTTTGGAGGCACCACCCCATTCAAGGTATAAGTGAACTTCAATATCCATATATTCAAATGTTTTTTTTTTTTTGTAAACTGCGGTATTTTATTATCTACAGGAATATAAAAGTACAAAACTTAGGCTCCTCAACCTGCCCCGAAGGGAAACCAGATCTGTTGGAGCTTATACTTACATAAGTCATTAGCGTTATCACAACTATTTATAGTCAACGCTGTTAAGCACATAAAAGGTCTTCTACAGCCAAAATAAATCTACAGACTAATTAAGCTCATTCCAAAAAGACAAAATCCCTAATCAACTGCCGCAAGGGCGACCCAGAATGAACTTCTATAAAACATGGATTTCGGCAAGCAAAAAGGAAAAAGGGTAAAAACCAGGCTTTTCGCATCACTGGAAGCCTTCAGTCGATGTTAATATTGACTCTGTCCTTCCTCTGCTCCATCAGCATTGCCTTGATATCCTTGAGGAGGTCATTCTGTTGTCGAACCAGCATTTCCACATTTGCGACTTCTTTTTTCGTCGTCACCGTGTCCTGAGCCATCTCCACCATTTCTGCTGCAACCTGCTCCATGGCCTTGGCCAGGAGGTGCTTTAGGACCCAGTAGGTGTGGAGAGCACGTCGGTACAGGGTGAGCCTGCCCCGAGTATGACCAGGGTCTGGTAACTGCAAAGACCAGTCATTCATTTCCGGATCTGAAGGCTCCTCCAGCACTTTCTCCTCCATGGCTTCAATAATGTTCCTGATGTCAGCATTTGAGTCCAGATTGTAGGCTTGTTCTGCCTCATTCACCGTTTGACTGATAGACCTGTTTCTCCTTTTGCATCTTTTCTGCGTCCGGTTACTCTCCGCCTTGCTAGTGGCTTTCCGGGGACGGCCGCGACCTCTCTTCATCTGCTGCTTTCTCCCTTCTCCCTCCTTAACATGCTATGAGCTTCTGCTACTCTGCCCAATTTCAAAACGCTTGCCTCTAGGTTCCTTGACTTGCCTGCAGTCAAGCTCCTCCGAGCTTTCTATTTTGATTTTGGTCCTGACCCCTTCAACTTGCCTGCCTTCAGCAGCAGCCTTCTCCTCTTGGGCATCCTTAGCTCTATGCTTGCTCATTTTCAATCGATTGAGGCGCTGGTTGGGGGTTCGCTGCCAGAGCGCCTCTTCACTCGTCACCTTCTTCGGAATGCTTCTGTTAGACATTCTTTCTTTGTTCCTCCTTATAGCTTCCCACCCACCTTTGCTCAAATGATTTGGAAGCTCCCCCTTGCGCATGCCACTAATATCCCGAATGCGCGCTTTGGGATTGTGAATCAGTTTATGTTTTGGGCCACGACCCTGACTTGTTGCTGAATCATTAATTACCGCTGACGAGGTGTGAAGGGCGCCGCCCTTCTGTCCTCTCCTAATTACCTCCGGATGTTGTCTTAATCTCCCTCTCCCTCTCCACGCAGGGGTGTAATTAAGCCTGTTCTGCATCATGATTATCCTTTCTAATGAGCTGATTTAGCTCGTCCCATCGTTCCAGCAGTTCCTGATTGGTCCAATTGTCATCGATTGGCTCCATTTGTTCATTGCTTCCCCAATTAGCCAGGAAATCCGCGGGTTTATTACCCTCTTGTCTAACATGCGAAGTGATCGTGAAGTCGATTTCTATTAACAGTTCCCCTATGTCTCGGACTGTGCTAGCACTTCGCCAACTTTTCACCACCTTCTCCCAACTCTTCCCTTGGATTAATTGCCTTATCGAATTGATCACCAGGGTGGAGTCCCCTTCAATTTCTAACTTCCTATAGCCATTTCTTTTGGCAATTTTGAGGCCTTGGTGAACCGCCATGAATTCTGCCTCATTATTGCTCATTTTTCCTCCATGTTCAGCATAAATCCATTCTGTAACCCCTTCTTCATTTATGAATATTCCACCAAAACCCGCTGGACCCGGGTTCCCTTTAGCGGCTCCGTCACAATTGAGTTTAATGAACCCTTCTGGTGGCTTTCTAAAAACCGTTGGGCTTTGATTTGCTGATTGGCGGTTCTGTTTGGAAGTTTGATGGTATATCATCCCCTATTCTACATTTAGCTTCTTTAGGATTTCTATTTCAGCTTCTGTAGTTTTCCAATCTTCATCTGCCCAATTCTCCGCTAGGATTGACTCTTTTATTTGTTTTAGTGTTCTCTTCCATATTTCCTCCGGGCCTGTGGACTTCCCTTTGAATATTTGACTATTTCGTTCCCTCCATAAATTCCATACGTTGAAGCCAGCTGAAATGCTCCATGCTCGTCTGACTATTTTGCTCTGAAACTTTCCTTCTCCCCACTCGCTAAGGGTTTGAATTATGTCTCGCGGGTTTCTTGCTGTTGTCACGAATAGACTTTTCGTTTGCTCCCACTGGAATTGAGTCGCACTGCATCCATTAAGCAGGTGTTCCTAGTTTTCTTCTTCTGAATTACAGAGGCAACATCTAGCAGGGCCAGAGAAGCCTCTTTTTTGAATTCTGTCCCATGTTAATATCCGCTTTCTTCCTACCAACCAAGCAAACAGCTTAATCTTCGGCCACCACTTTGTTCTCCATATCTTTTTCCACTTTTGGTCTTCCTCTCCTAGATCATCCTGGGTTTTTATTTTGTAGGCTTCTTTTATTGAGAATATCCCTTTTGTTTCTTTGCCCCATCAGAGGATGTCTCTGCCGTCTCTCTTTTTTATCTTCATGGAATCGGTTTCCTTCTTGTAAGCTATTTTTTGTTCTTCTATTGCGTTCCTTTTCCAATCCTCCAGAGGCTTCCATTCTCGCCATTCCTCATTGCCAGGTGCTGCATTCCAGTAATCTTTAACCGCCAGGAGGCCTCTGTCGACTCCTGTTCTGTGAATTTCCTGCATGCCTTGTAGGTTCATCATTTTTTCCCTTTGCTGCCAGGCTTCATCCCAAAATCTTGCTATAGAGGTCATGCTTATGACCCAGTTAACCCATCTATCACAGAATCCAAAGGCTTTAAGGATTCTTTCTAGGTACTGCCAACTGAGCCTATCATAGGCTTTTGAAAGGTCAAGTTTAAGTAGCATACCCTTTTCTTTTTTCATTTTCAGAGTGTGAAGGACTTCCTGGGCCACCACAAGCCCATCCAAAATCTGCCTTCCCTCAACAAACCCAGTTTGCTCTGGGGAGATAATACTTGGTAGGATCAGTTTTAGTCTCTGAGCAACGATTGATGCCACTATCTTGTAGATGACATTACACAGGGCTATAGGGCGAAAGCCATCAGCATGCTTAGCCTGATTAGTTTTTGGAATCAAAGCTAAAAGGGTTGAATTTATTCCTGGCCATATTCTTCGATTTATTCTAGCCTCCTCTACAACTTCCAGAACTTCTGTTGCAAGAAACTTCCACCCTGCTTGGAAGAATTCTACAGTATACCCATTTGGGCCAGGAGCTTTGTTCCTTTTCATGTTTGTAACAATGTCTTCCACTTCTTCCATGGTGATTTTCCCAATGAGTGCCAAGTTTTGATCTCTTGTGACTACATTTGGAATTTCGCTGCTTATCTTTGCTATGGCCTCTGATCTGTTGATTTGTGGTTCCCTCAGAATGTCTTTGAAATGATTAACCCGTACTTTTTCAATTTATTCATGTTGTAGAACTCTTTGCCCTTCTTGGTTTTTTATAGAGAATATTCTATTTCGTTGTCTATGCTGAACCATTGCTTTATGGTAAAACTTAGTATTCCTCTCTCCCTCCCTAAGCCATTGTACCCTTGATTTTTGCTTCCATAAAATCTCTTCTTGTTTTCTTCTTTCTTCTAGCTGATTTAGAACTCTGCCTTCTTCTTGTGTTCTCTCCTCTTCTATTCCTTCCATGATATCCATCTACCGAAGGTCTTCCATTCTCTGCTCTAGTCTCTTTTTATCTTCCATAATATTCCCAAATTCTTCTTTATTCCATTTCTTTATCTTATTCTTCATTTCCTTCAGTTTGAGTTGAAAGGTGTGCATCTTATTTTTGCCCCTTTGCTCACTCATCCTCCACCATTCTTCTAGCTTTTTCATCAGTCCTTCATTTCTCAGCCAGAAAGCTTCAAACCTGAAGGGCTTGTTGGGAGGCCTTTGCTTTAAGTCTATCTCTAATTTAACCAGCCAATGGTCCGATCCTGCGACCGCTAGAATGGTGGCTTCTATAAATACATCCTTCAACATTATTTGTTCTGAGATTAGGAATCTGTCAAGGCGAGAGGCTATTTGGTTAGCACCTCCTCTCCGATTGTTCCACGTATGACTTCCATTGATAGTTTGGATGTCAATCAAGTGCTGGTCCCTTATGAGGTCTCCAAACTGTTCCATTACCTTATCCATTCTTCTTATTCCTCCTCTTTTTTCATCTAAGGTTTTAATCAGATTAAAATCCCCTCCTACTATCCATTGTTTTCCTGGTATGAGGCATCTTAAGGCTTTTTGATTTTGCAAAAAGTTTTCCTTTTCATTCTGAATATGAGGTCCATACACACCTGTTATAATAACCTCTTCCTTCGTTCCTACTATACTTGTTGTACTTGATAAAATTCTTGGGAGACTCATCCAGTTACTGAAGTGTATTTCCTTTGGGTTCCAGATAACTATCAAGGCACCTGCACTTCCAATTGCATCCAGCCCCATCATTTCATAGCTGCTCCTGTTTTTATTCAAAATTTCTCTCATTTTCTCAGTACTTATTTTTGTTTCTTGTACTATCATTACACTGGACTTCTCTTTTTTCAATCTTTCATTCAAATACCTTTGTTTGTCTCTACTGTTGAGGCCTCGTATATTCCAGGTTGTAATAATCATCTTAACAGTTTTGGGAGGGATTGGAAGACCTCTGATAGAGGGATCACTCTTCCGGAGTTAACAAGCATCTCACCCACTTCTTGTATCATTTCCCCCATTGTTTTTCTCCCTCGTTTTTTTGCCTCCCTTGCCAATGCTGCCCGCTCCTATGATTTACGTTTCCTGTTTCTCCGGTTGTTGATTTTCCTTTTCTTCGGTCAGTCTCTTTTTTTCCTTATATCTTTGAAATGCCTCTTTGTATCTTTGTTTTTGTTCTTCTGGGATGAATCTTTCATCAAGCCTTTTCCATTTCTGTAGGAGTCTCGCCATTACTTGTTCTTCTTCTTCTCCTTTTGTTTTCTTTGGGTCTATTTCCATGTCTCCTTCATCTCCTTGGGTTTCACTTGTGAGCTCAACCCCCTGTTCATTATTCCTATTATCTGCCTCTTTGTTTGATTTTTCAGTTATTACCTCCACTCCATCTATTTCTTCTTCTTCGCTCACCTCTGTCTCCAAACCTTCTTCCTGTAGGACTTTAAACATGTTTAGAGATTCTGTTTTCTAGGCTTCCTTTTGTTTACCCATTTGCATATTTTTATTTCCTCTTCCTCTTCTTCTTGGAACTTCTCTGAAGTCCTCTTTTTCTTCCCTTGTTTTCCTTGTTGTGTTGCTTCCGCTTTTTTCTGCTTCTCTTTCCTTTTCAGCTAGCGTAATAGGGCATTCCCTAAACAGATGACCATATTCATGGCATCTTCGACAACGAAATGGGATATGTTCGTAGTCTATAGGTTGGTGCCATAGCTCATCATGATATTCCAGTTCAATAGTGTCTGGGAGAGGCTCTGTGATGTTCATGTAAGCAGATATTCTGGCATAGGTATTGAATTTTCCTCTCTTTGTTGTTTCTGCCACTTTAACAAAGGAAGCTATTGTATTTCCTACGCCTTTAAGGATCTCTGGTTCCCAGAATTCTGATGGTAGACCAAAAAGTCTGATCCAAATCGGAGCAGCTAACATCCTTTCCTTATCTAGGTTGTAGCAATCTACCCATTCTCTCATGAACAGACCAACATTGTTCATGAAATAAGGTCCTTCCTCAAAGACTCGCCCCCTATCTTCTAGGTTGGAGAATATAATAGTGAAGAACCCCTTTGCCCCCAACTTGACTTCCACATGTCCTTTTGGTTTCCACCACTGATAGATCCATCTCATGAGATCCTTTTTAGCAGGCCAGTATCCTATGAACTTGCATATCAAGGCATAATCACGCATATGGCTTCTATAATTTTCTAGTCTATTAGGTGGGATTACAAACCTGGGTCTGCTCGAAGTCCTAGGTAGGCATTTGCTTTGGTATCCTGCTCTCCTTTGCGCTCCTGTTTCTGAAGTTTCTCCTTCATTTGTTTGGGCTCCTTCCCTCTGTTTTTCCTTTCTATTTTCCCCTGTTAAAGCGGCTTTGAAGGAGGGGATCTCTCCCCCCCCGTTCTCTGACTCCATTCCTTCCCCTCCCAGCGTGACTCCTAATGGTTCTGATAACAAGCCCGGTGGTAAGCAGGTGATCCTTCAGACTGAAGAACAAACCCTAGCGCCTGCACGTGATCGCGACTCCCACCCGGCTCCACCTTGCAAGTTTAAAGAAACTTTTGGCAACCAAGGGGTTATCCATATATTCAAATGTAAAATAGATCCAAATGTTGTAGATAAATTTTTGAATCTATTGGAGGGTTATTTTTCAGTCCATAGTTTCTCCTAGAGGGAGGACATTACTTTTTCATTGCTTAACGTCGTCTCCCATTTCAAGGGCTGGTGGGAAATTTATTGTGAGGAAAGATCTGAGGAACCCTCTATGTTCAGCCGCACCCACTTGGAACTCTTTCTGAGATGTTTTAAGGGAACAATATTACCCTTTGTGGAGATATGAGGACAAATACATGTAATGGACCACACTATGAAAACAAAGGGTTGAAGGTGTGCATGAGTTCCCAAATATGTTTCATACTCTACGCACAAAGTTGGGTATCAAAGACTCTAAGCAACATATCACGATCAAGCGTCAAGGTTGTCTGCAAAAATACATTCTAGAAGAAATGGAGTTCCTCGACATTTCCTTGCATGGTGTAGCACGACAGTTTGATACCAAGATTGAAAAATAAATAAACATAAGGAAGGAAACTTTGGATCTATGAATCCAAAGTAGGGAAAAGGAACCCCCAAAAAACAAAACAAAGGACAAAGCCAAGGCTTGTATTGCACAAAGCATGTCTACTATTAAGAATAAAAAATTACAAATCTTTGGGATATTTGTGTGTGTTTATGAATTCTAGTGGTTAATGTTGTATAAAGTTAGTTGAACCAATATTTCCACCACAAATACTCTAATAGCCTATCCATCTCATTTCTAAATGTTTGGAGAATTTTCATCTCATGCAATTCAGTTTCTATACTCATCATCTCTTCATATTAATCCCATGGGATAGAGATTTAGCCTTGGTATTCCCATTTATTTATGTTTGACATATTATCTATAAGAATGTGCAGCTTTGTAGTTTCTTCCTTCCTCATTATTTACATTGTTTTCCTCACATTCGCTAGTTCTTCTAGAATCCATACACCACCACCTCCATAAATGCATATTTTAATAATCACAACTACATAAACACACTCAAAATGATTGTCTAAATGTGGACATCAATTTGGTGTACATTTTATTCAATTTATTTTAGTCTCTTCATATACTCGATTGTGTATGTCTATACACACTAGACAAGCGACTTGAGATTTATGGAATTTTTTTTGTTAAATATCGACATGCCTTTTAGGCCAATAGATTGTATGTACCTTCCTTCCCATTTCCAATCAACCTATAAAAACACTTATATTGAACCATCTCATTGGACAATAAGCTAGGTCTTCCTCTCCTTTAGCTTGGATCATTTTCCCCATTGCCCCAGACTCTACGCTTTTTTCACATTATGTGAAGATCCTTCCTTTTGAGAGGCATTATTTAATCCTCCTTGAGACCTTTCTCCCTACAGTAGCCATTGGTCCCCAATATCCCTTAGACTTGCAAACACTAAGTAAATATTTCACTTCTTGAGATGCTTTGAAGTGCAAGCTTTATTTTTTTCTCCTTTTTATTTTCATAATGTATCCTAAAATGCACATGATTTACTAGACCACCTCTCTCCTCTTTGCTTTGAATGCAAATATGGAGTAGACTCTACAAACCCATTTGAGTTTATTTTCTAGTTTTCAAAGTTTGAAAAAACAAGGTTAGTTTTTCTATATGTGCTCTTATTTTGAGTTCACTTCAGGTTTCCTATTGTGGATTCAATTTTCTGAATAAGACTTAAGATCATCATTTTCCTTTTTATTTGAGCATTGCCTCATTATATAAAATGGTACAAGGCCATATTACATGGTACTAGAGATGAACTTTGGAACAAAGGTTGTTCGAGAATATGAATAGTTTCCCTAAATAACATAATTCTCAAGTGGATATGACAGTTACATAAGGAATATTCTAATCAGAAAAAATAGTTGTTGAACTCCAAGAAATTCAGGATTATCCTACCCCAAGGTTAATGAGAACTTACCAAACTAGCATGCTATTGAAGTAAATGTTTATGTTTTAACCACCTAGTCCTTTTCTTGCTTTTCCTTCTCAATTGATGGAATTTTTCTAAGTTTTATTCATCAATCTGTCTATTGTAAATGTTTGTGTTTGTACCAACAGGATCATCTTTGAAACTTAAATGGTTGAGTCTTTACCTTTTATAGGTTATATTCAATGCTCTTGATTTGTAAGAGTTAATTTAGGATAAGTTGAAACAACAAATTTTACTTAAGCTATAACACCTTTTATTGTTCTTTTTTTCCAATGAATTGTCCTTAGTGACCTAAAGGAGATCCTACAAATAACACAAGTCATGTGTAAACAATTCTATTGATCTGTTTAACACGATATTTATCAGGCCACATGTTATGAGTCTCCTAGATTTGTAGGGCCGAAAGAGCATGCATTACATAACTATTGCAAATCTAGAAGGTACAAAGATCAACCTGATGATCCATAAACAAGTTGAAATGTATAATATATAAGTGCATATATAAGAACCTCACATGCATGTCTAGGGAGTGCCTAACATAAAGTTGTAAGAACCTAATATTGTTGAGAAGTTTGCATATGTGGCCATTATTTAACATTTAACATTAGGGATTGGTGTAAGTTTAATAGATGTGAGGAAATGTATGTATAACTCTAAAAACTATGCTGCCCAACCTAACTCAAATTTTGTCCAATTTACATAGCCTCAATGGGATTATAAAATACAAAGGTCAACATCAACTATAGCTTTTCATGTATAGGACATTAATAGGAGACCTATTCCTCTATTTTTACTCGGATGTTATTGTATATGCAAATTCTAAAATGATCTCATGTTAAAAAACAATTTGACATTAACAACTTCAAGCTTCGTAGATAGAAATTGTGGAAAATCATTACAAGTGGGTTATGATCATAATATAGAAAATAGAGTATAATAGTAATCTTTAATGGAACATTTCAAAACATTACTTGGGGCTGAAGTGATTGTTGATAGTTAATTACCAACTTGGACAATATTACATAGACTACAATGTCAAAGAATTGAATTAACTTCTCTTCCTATAACCAATATCCTCAATTCCCTAGTGCCAATATCTACTTGAGAAAACGCTATGCAAAAGGATAAACTCATATATACCCTATCACAATGTTGCTCCTTCCTTTTAAACCCAATCACAAAAGTTGTCTATGATGTAAATCAATTTATTCCTCCTTAAATATAACTATTACCGGATCATCATGGTAAAAACTTGTACTAAAAAATAAAGTGGGTGCTTCCCCTTGGAGATATGTGCTAAATATAACATCAACATCTACCCCTTTTAAATTGTCCAAATCCTTTCCTATAGGAGAATGTTGTCAAAATGTAGCCTTCACTTGTAGTTGAGTTTCTTTAAAAATATCCTTTGCAAATTATAACTTCCTTGTCGTGCATAATCCACTCGTAAGACTACCATAGACAACAATATCTACTAAAAGAAGCATGATTGTATAACAATAAAATTGAAATGACATTGTCAAATTATTTCACGTGGGAGAAGCCTCTTTGATCAATGTCATGAAAGCGTTGAAAGCAACATTAACATTATTAATTGGAATTTCGATCACATATGACTTCATTAAAATGGTGACTCCGTGAGTATTCTAGGTTCAACCTATACATACGATGATTTAGGCACGCATTCCTAATTTATGATGACTTCTAAGCATTTCACAATCACATTGAAAACATAGGGAAACCAGGGATAACACGTTAACTTGAAGAGCAAGAAACACAGACAGATTGAGAGCATTGTTATTTCAAAATAGCCAAATTAAATGTAGATGTTATTCCACTTTTACAACCAAATCAACATTTTTGGTAAATATTATGAAGCAAAAAGCTAACGTGGCATATTTATGTGTGGGATTTATTTTTATTCCACTGACCTCATTAAAAGTATCTATTTTCCTATCTACTTATTCTCAGTAAGTGCACTCACCTCCATTCGATGAACTGCCTTACATTGAAGAGCCTCGACCCTTTAAACTTCTTTGACATATTCGTATGTGACGAATTTTGTTAGATTACCATAATCATGATTAGCCCTGAATATAATAACTAGGATTTGCACCAAATGTGGCAAAGGAAATGCCGTAAGGCATAAATCGAGAAACAATCTAAATAGGATGGAGAGGTGTGGCATAAGTTAAGAAACCATCTAAATAAGATGGAAAGACGTGGCATAAATTGAGAAACCATATAAATAATATGGAGAGATGTAGCAAAAATGAAATTCTAATGTTTATAAACTGAAGTTGATTTAGGGTGCGTAAGACTATATTTTTTTATTAATTATTGAGATAATATTTCATATGAATCTCATAAACTTCAACCAACTAATAGCACTGATCAACTTCTTTATAAGAGGGCATTAGATGAAGCCAATGTGAGATTGAGTGAGTCTCATGTGGTTCAGAAGAGAGCGCTAAAGAAATGTAAGAGTGAGAAGTTGTAGATCGATGAGCTTGAGTAGGACACAATTGAGGCTGCTCAGAAGAGGGATCAAGGCCGACAGTCTGAACTTGAAGCTGTGTAGAGACAACATGCTTTTGATGCAGTTTCCTTGCAATCTGCACATCAAGAGCTTCAATGGGTCGAGAAAAACATCTCCATTGCGATGGATTGTAAGGACATCACAGCTAAACAGGGCATGGACGCAGTCAATGCTTCAAAGGCCAATGCCAAAAAAGCAGAGGAATTGTCTGCAGATATATTTTTTTCGAAAAAGGCTCTCGATTCGGCATATGAATCATGTTAAATGGTTGAGGATGAAGAGGAAGCTATTGCTGCAAAATGGGAATCTAAAACCAAATAAGCATTTGCAATGGCAAGTAAGGCTAATGAAGAGGTTCACTTGTTGAAGAAAGAATTGACCAATGTCAAGGATATTGAGTTGAAGTTGTCTAATGCATCGAAGTTGAGGTTAATATATTGCCCTATATTGGAATGGGGGTGAAGGATCAAACAACAAGGCGGAAGCTATGGCACTAACAGGGCTTCTTCAAATCAGTGTCTTCTTAAATATTGAGTCCTTGCAGATCTATGGCGATTCCAAAATCATTATGGATCATGTTAATGCCAAGCTTTCCATAGAAAACCACTATCTGTCTCGATGGATGAACAGAAAAGAATCGCTTTGGTCATCAAAAAAGGATTTTGCAATAAAACATGTGAACAGGTCCCAACATACACAGGCAGATGAACTATCAAAGAAAGGACTTCAATCACAAGTTGGTAAATGGGAAATGACAATTGCAGTGGGGGAACTAAGGTACCATATTCAGGATTTCGATCTTCCGGGTACATAACTCTCTCTTCCATACATCTGGCTCTGGTATGTACTATTCCTCGGTTTTTTTATTTACTCTATCGCTCAAGCTCTCTCTGTTATGTAAGAATTGCCCTACTTTCGTACTACCTTATTTCCAGAATTCTCATGACTACAGTCTCCATGGATTTAGTTTTATTACTGCACTATGAAGGTTATTTCTGCATTCTAAGTTGTTGAATCAACTATAAATGAAATACAAATAAATCAGTTTCTAAAAATTAAATATACAAAATATACAAAATATATATATATATTTCGCTTTTGTTATTAATTAATAAATTTTGATATTTATATTCATATCATTATTAATAAACCGATATAGATCTGTGTTCTCTTGTCGTAAAGGGGCTATCGGGCTATTCATGTATTTGACTTATTGCTTTTTTTTATCACCCTCAATCCCCACTTGCAAAGCCCCCACCTACAAAGCTTGTTTGAAAGAATCTTGCCAGATGAACAAACTCGACCACCGGAAAAATTTGCAAATTTGGAGATATACTTGAAATATTATTATAGATTTTCTATTACATATCCTCTTACAACTCATGCTGACGTCGAAGTTCTCAAACTCTTTTGAAACTTTTTTCATGCATTTTCTAAAGTTTTCAAACATTTTTCAAGTATTCATAGACAAGGCAACATCCAATTAAATTAATTCACATTATCTGTGCCTCTCTCTATAGGAATTCAATTAAAAAATAGAGAAAAGAGATAGAAAATAGTAATAACATAGCTCAATTAAACAAATATCTGGGGAAAAAAGCACGATGACCAGAAAATCCTTATAATTAAGGTTTCCTAATTATGAATTTGGTCCAATCTAAATTTTTTCCAATTTACATCGCTTCTTCTGAAATCCTTTCCAGTCTTTTTTGGTTGTTATTGCTAACAAGTTGACAACTGACCAAAGGTAATGAGGAAATGGGATGTTGCCCCATTTGGATTTCACTCTGATCACCCTCAATCCCCACCTGCAAAGTTGGTCGAAAAGAATCTTACCTGATGAACAAACTTGGCCACTCGAGAAATTTGTAAATTTGGAAATATACTTGAAATATTATTATAACTCTTCTATTACATATCCTATTATAACTCATTCTCACATCGAAGTTCTCAAACTCTTTTGAAATTTTTTTCATGCATTTTTTAAAGTTTTCAAGCATTCATAGACAAGGCAACCTCCAATTACATTAATTTAATGAGTGATACATTACTTATGCCTATTTCCATAGGAATTCAATTAAATGTCCTGCATAGATGCCTATTCTCAAATTGGTATTAAACTCATTGAAACGTAAATCATTGGGATTAACTAGTAGTTAAGATAGAATCAGGTATCTAAAAATGTGATATCTATTGAATGAAATTGTGCAAGTGATTAAAATTTATATAGAAATGTAATCATATAACTAAAAAAGGTATAAACATGTTCTATCTGTCATTGATGTCAAATAACCCTAAAACAGCACGACTCGACCTACCTCAAAGAAAGCTCAATCTTGAACATGCTCGTGATAAGATAGATGACGTATTAAGAGCTCCATTTCTCAAATTGTTTCTTTTTCATCTCTATACATCATCAATTCTTTAGCACATTTAAATCCCAACAAACTTTGATATGTAAAATTATATTACCCTGCCCCCTTCTAGATTGCTAAATGAGACCATGCATAACTGCATTTGACCCTATATCCAAAAAGACGCTTTCCAGCTATGCATAGATACAAGACGCTTTCCAACTATGCATAGAGAGCATCTTCCGTATTCATTTTTGAAAAACGAGATAATTTCTTTAAATCCATTTTATTCTAAAAATACAATAAATAAAACACATGTTGAAGTTCTCTTATATATGAAATGATGAAAAATAAAAACTTTGATATGTAAAATTATATTAAACTGCACCCTTTTAGACTGCTAAATGAGACCATGCATAACTGCATTCCAGCTATGCATAGAGAGCATCTTCCGTAGTCAATTTTGAAAAACTATATAATTTATTTAAATCCATTTTGTTCTAAAAAAAACTAAATAAAACACATGTTGAAGTTCTCTTATATATGAAATGACGGAAAAATAAAAATTGAGTTGCAAAAATATATGTACAGAAAGCTCCCTGACAAGAACCATTTAGCACCAAAATTTAATCTTATGAAAGAAACAGAAACATAAAATCCAAATTACTCTTATTTTCCAAAGTATGAAACACTATGAATATTTGTATCATATTTAATTTTTTTTCACAAACTTCTTAACACAACTTATTTAATATAGTTGCAACAACATGGGCACCTAAATTTATTTCCACAAATACCTTTCATTTACTACCTACGTAGTGAAGCTATCATTCTCTCAAAGTCTTCGTATCATATTTAATTTTTTTTCACAAACTTCTTAACACAACTTATTTAAGATAGTTGCAACAACATGGGCACCTAAATTTATTTCCACAAATACCTTTCATTTACTGCCTACGTAGTGAAGCTATCATTCTCTCAAAGTCTTCATCAGAATCATGCATTTTAAGTGCATCAATACCATCAAATGTAAAGAAAACCAATGTTTTGAGAGGGAAGCTAAAATCCCTGAGGATAAAAAAAGAAAAGAAATATTAGTCACCATGCTTCAAGAACATCATAGAGAAAGAAAACCTGCATGAAACAATATGGCACTGTGGTAACCCATTGCATTTTACACGTTAAAAACATCGTGATTGGGTGCAGAATTCCCTGTTCCACAAGGTTTAAATGTGTACTAAAAATAGGGCAGCAATTTCACTACAATAATAAACACATCAACACAAAATCCTTTCATCGGGTTGCTACCATTCACTTTTACAAATTCTTAGTTTCACTTTCACCGGGCCATATAATATCAGCCAATTTTGGCTTTATTTGATATTGATAGTCACTGATGGTGGCTGTAATTTCTGGAGGGGTGACCGATAAGCTGGTTCGGTTTGACCAGTAACCACTGTTGTGGATGTGTGTACTAGCTCCATTGATAATCTCAAAAGTAAATCCCATCAAGTCTCCATTTTTGTCTAATTTCATAGGACACGCAATCTCGTTGAAATGAATTTGCAATATTATCTTTCGCAATTGTACTCCTCCTTCAATCCCACAGAGCTTAGGGATATGATGACCGCGCACAATTCTTACGCAAGCGGGAATCTGTGGTAGCTCAGTAACTTGTCAAATATGGAGGCTTTACATATTCCATTTGCAAACTTATCTGGGTCCTTGCCTCCAGAATTAGCTAAGTAACAGAATCGAAGTAGGTTGGTGCTGAACATCAACAGACTTACTGGATCAATACCATGGTAGCTAAGCAACAGTATGAGCTTGAAGACGGCCAACTATCAATCTGCCAAGGGAACACGCTCACCATTTCCCTGCACGTTTTCATGAAAAATAAAATGAAGCCTTAACTTTTTGAGAGAAATAATCATGTAAAGGCGAAAGTCATTTGGAGAAAAAATTCTTTATGTTGTTCGTGCTTTTCCCTGTGCTCAAATTAGCTAGCTCTAAGGAAGAACATGATGCAGGATCTTCATTTAGAGATCATTTGTACAGCTGATAATGGAGACTTCTTTTGGTTACGAAGTCGGTTTGATCTTCTTACAGGTGTCACTTTTATATGCTCTTCACTTGAACTATGCATTGTAGACAAACAACTCATAAAAAGGTATCCCTGAAACCAAATTTTGGAGATACACAATCAGACAAGTATGAAATTGGATCACTATCTATAACTCATTCAAATATTTTTCTACATGCTGGTTTGTTTTTACATATTTATGGAATGAATTGAGGACTGCCCAGAAGAAAATTTCCAAGTGAAGAATAGATATCCTAGAAATTAAATGGAAACAAGGTGCAGTGAAAAGAGATTTGACACTGAAATCAGAACATGAACAACATCTTTATATAAAATTGCTCATACAACACTGAAAAATCTGATAAGATATATAAGAAAGATTGGTAGAATGGAAGAGAACCATCCCCGGCTGCTAGAGAACTATTTTACCAACCTTGTAATGAAGAAACCAAATTCCATTTTTACTTGAAATGCAAAGGAAACAAGGTGCAGTGAAAAGAGAATTGAGACTGAAATAAGCACATGAACAACATCTGTACATCAAATGGCTCATACAACACTGAAAAAGTCTGACAAGATATATAAGGAAGATTGGTAGGATGGAAGAAACAAAATTCCCCTGCTCCTGGACAACTATTTTACCAACCTCGAAATGAAGAAACCAAATTCCACTTTTACTGGATATTCAATGGCAATTGATAAGCAAGAAAATCCCTTGCAAAGGTTGGAATATTATTTCAAAACCAAAACACAAAGGTAGAAAAAACAAAGGAAAAGCTTAAGAAGTTTGATGTTGGGATTAAAAGTAGAATACCTCTTTCATCAGAGTTGTGAAACTCCCATAAGATGGAGAATCATCCATAGACATCTCTTGAGTAGCCATACTTCCTTGCTCTGTTTCCGAGTATGTGTCGCTTCTCCTAACCTTCCTCTTTGGGGTGCGAAATGAATTTTCTTGGGTACTTGATAAAAGCCAGGTATTGAGTTTTCCACCCACCCACCTCAACGTACAGATTTTGCAGTTAGAGATGAACAGATGGCAGATTTTTCCACTGAAACTACTTTGCCAGTTGTAAATACAATTGCAAGGCTGTGGTCTATTTCATAAACCAACAAACCTGTCACTCTCAGTATCACCTTTACCAGAATCAAATTTTACCATGTTTGCAGCAACTCTCTGTTTCTGACCAATTCTCAACAAAAATCTACCCCCTGGAGAAACGGAAATCATGAAGGAATGAACAAATACCAGTAACAGGATCGAATAGTGTTAACTGTGTCAAGCTAATCTAAGTGGACTGAACAATTTCTTCCATTTCAAAGCTGACAGATAGCCTGTTAAACAGGTGTAAACAAACATAAAGGATATCATCTTGTAATCACGTCCAATTAAAAAATGAAGATCCTCCATCAAGAATACCACACAGATATATACATAGAAGTTGCAACTATCACATTTTGTTGCTCTTTTTACCTCCATGAAGTTACAGAAAGTGACCAAATTTTGCTGGAACATGAAGTTACAGGAGTATTACCCATAGAGGTAGACACACAAGTGTTTTCATTTTGTTAAAGTGAAAAGATGCATAAGCACAACTAAGGAAGAAAGAAGAAGACTGATAGTAGTTAATGTATGAAATGCACTTCTGATCAGCAACAATCTGCTCTTGTTACTTGATATTGGCCTTACAACTGAACAGCTCTATCAATAGCCACTTTAGGAGTTGAATTTCACTTGCAACTTACAAGGATCTGCATCCAGCAACATTTGCACAACTTCTCTCATGGAAGGCCGCAAAGCTGGCAGTTTATGTGTGCAAGACACTGCAATTTTCAAGACCTGGATCATTTGATCCTTAAATGACTTGGAAATTTTTGAGTCGAGAACAACAATTAAATATTTGCTCTTAAGGATTTTGCCTGGAGTCCAAGAAACAATATTCTTGTTCTCCCAAAATTCTGTTTCAATGGGCCCCCTGCCAGTTATGAGCTCCAGCAGAACCACACCAACACTGTAAACATCGCTCTTTTCGGTAACCTTCAAGGAGTATGCATATTCTGAAAAGTATATGAACATGGAACCATTCAGGCTTCATACATTTGCAGAAGATGTCAACGCAATGCATGCTAATGAATTTAGAGATCAAGGACTGCAAAACCTAAAAACACACCAGTGGAGGGCAAAAAGCTGTGTGTGTAAACATCGGAGAGAAAATAGAATACATGTGGCAGAAAAAATAGTAAAGAAACTTACCAGGAGCGATGTAACCGTGAGTGCCTGCAAAAACGGTGATTGAATCCCCTCTTCTGTTGCAAGCTTGAAGAACTTTTGCAACACCAAAATCAACAATCTTGGCCTCATAAAATTGATCCAGTAAGATATTGGTAGACTTGACATCTCTGTGAATAATTGCAGGGGAGCAATCATGATGAAGATAAGCCAATCCATGAGCTGCCCCTAATGCAATCTTGTGCCGTGATGGCCAATCCAGATCATTATGGCTATGCAAAGCTTCAAACAGGTTCCCATTGGGCCTGTATTCATACACCAGTAGATTTGAATGGCTGTTGGACAGCTAACAATAGAGCTTCACAAAGTTTTTGTGGCGAATGGTCCCCAATGTTTCAACTTCTACCTTTGCCAATCGATGGTCATGGTCTCTGTAAATGTTCTCATTTTTGTTATTGTAGGAATTGTAGGAATTCTTCTTATTTTTGTCCATGTAGATATCGTCCATATCCATTTTGGTGGATGTCCACAGATGCTTCACTGCTACAGTTTCATTGTTGGGTATGTCAACGCGATAAACCTTACCGGATGCTCCGCTCCCAATCACATTTGAGGCAATGAAGGTCTGTCGCAACAAATATTCGGGGATCTAGGAGTATGGTGCTGGAGAGTCTGCGGAGAAAGGAATAACCCGTGACTCTCTAACACAAGATGGCCAGAACTAGATCCAAGACATTTTTCAGGGAATCAAGAACACAAGGGCTTTGCTACTCTCTACCAATAAGCTTTTGGTTGTTTTTGGTTTAGCATCTTTTGGACAGTACACAAGGGCTAGGCCAGTGTGGTGTTCTATTTCTCTCAATTCTCTACAATCGATCTGAATCCTCTGTTTATTTGCAACATAATGGATTTCACCGCTGTCTATCCTACTCTGGATAAGGCCCAAATATCCTCCAACGATGCTCGGTTCTCCTTTCCACTGTGGGTATGAATGGATCATGGAATCTGTGATCAAGATCGATGGGATCTCCCACCCAAACTTCGTAGACCCTCTGTTTATTAAATCTTTGGACAAATCTTCCCAGATCTCATGGGTGGAGGGGTGTATCGATTCAAAGATCAACTGTACTGACCATTGACCCAGATCTCACTACTCAAAGGCAGACATGAGTAGAACTAAGGATACCACTGCCCTCTATGCCGGATCTGGCATGTCCCTGCCTCTGGAGCGCGAAAAACCACAATCAAGGCGAATTCAGTATTAATCAAAGACTATTAAAACTTGAACCATTAGATTCATCCTCAAATTACAAGGAAATATGGAGATGACAGATGCATAAGACACCTATGCAGTCGCAGATCAACGACGACTCTGGC
>APFE031566859.1:0-10911 GCA_000404065.3 Pinus taeda | reverse complement strand
GAGAAAATATGAAGTCCCTTCGTTCGCAAGAAATCAGGTAGGTACTTCTCATCAAATCATTCAATTTGATATATGAAATTTATTGTTAAATTTCAGAGCCTGTTCATAAAATTTTCATATCCTGTTCAGAGTAAAAAGATGTTTAATTTCATTTTCAGTCCTTACATACATTCCTTTGTATCTTCCTAGGATGATGTTTGTTGCAATAACCCTTGCATGTATGAGAGGTATCATAACAACACCATATTCACTGTTGCTTTTTTGTGTTTCCTAATGAGTCTTTCATTCTTTGCCTTGTAGCTCTTCAGCTCAACTTTCAAGCTTGTGAAGGTTTTTTCTTTATTAGGGGAACCTTGCTCATCTTCTTCATAATGGAGTTGTTTTTTGTTGTGTTGTACCATATTTTTTTCCATCTGAATTTATTTCTTGCTACAATTGGGCCTTCATATGTGCTATCATGCACACTTAGCTATTAATTATATCATCATAAACAAAATGACATGTTACCTTTCCATGCCAACAACATACATGTCGGTCTAAAGCTTGTTTATTTTTTGTTTTTCACACATCTAGAGCCCATGTCATTTAAGCATTTAAAAGAGCATATCAACATGCTTATACTCATACCAATCAACACGATTGAAATCAACATTTTACAAAAATTAGCAACCATGATATCTACAGGCCTAAATGACAATTACAAAAAAAATAACATATCAAAATATATCATTCCTATCACTTCACAATTTTGATATCTATACATATATGCATAGGACATATAGCCTACCACTGGTACCTACTTGCACACACCAAACAATCACTAGAAAATGCCAAAAATTGTTACAAAATTCCAAATACTTATGTCCAAAGGTGTACGTTAGAGCCTTTTCTCCTAATTTCATCTCTCGTGATCTGATCCAATCCAATCCAAGTGTTGAACCAAGGTGCAATTATACCACATTTAACACTCCCTCGCACCCCTTTGAGTACTTACTTCAGGTTGAATCGGAAGTGTTACTTTCAATTAACCTCAACTCCATGGTCTCCTTATGGAGATGGGGTTATAAAATAATAAAATTCAAAAGTTATTAGAGTCAAGTTATAATACCATACACCTTTAAAGCTTTATACTTCTTTATCGGGGTGATTTCATATTGCAAACTTCATAGTGGTGCAGTATTCAAATCTATTGATTCTCAACCTCCAATATGACATGCCCCTTCTGCTTAGCCCTTCCCACATTTCTCACCATCGGACTGAGGGTCATGACCTCCTTCTTATCCTCAAGGTGCTACAGCATTTAGACTCCTGCTAGGGGCCATTCTTCCTTTGTTAAGTGCTTAGTGCCCAAGGTTCTTTAAGTTCCTCCTAATAATGCACTAGCCAAATATCAGAGCCCCTCTCATTGGAGGCTTCAAATTGGGGAAATAGCTTTGGAGTGGCGATATTCAAATTCTCCCATATGTTGATAGCTCTTGGTTCTTAGCCCTGGATCTACACCTTTGGTTCTTTCAGTCCTTGCAACTATGGTGCTAGTGCAACATTGGAGCCCCCTTATCTGAAAATTTTCAATTATCAATTTTTGTAAAGTGTTGACATCCTTAACCTTTGATATGCAATCTCCAATACGATGCCATCATTCCATGTGGCACCCTATGGGCTGTGATAGGTGTCACTAATATTTGTCGCTTAGGCCACCTCAAAACACCAAAACTAACTGCCACATGTCCTTCTGTATCACCACATCAGATGCCACTGAGCTTTATCAGAACCAATCTTATGTCACCACGTGTCTAGCTAGATGACAGATAAAAGGGCCTTCTCACCTTATCTTTTGCTATGAAATCCTTTGTTGATAATTTTCAGTGTTTCCCAATGATTTTTAATTCTATCGGAACTTTTCCATGTCGAAACTTTTAAAATGTCACCACCTTCAAAAGTTCTAATTCTCCAATTTAGAATGCTCTGATATTGCAATATTGCAATGTGCCAATCTCTTCTGGGCTTTGACACTGGCTGCTTCAATGCATTAGACCTCCGACATGCATGACCTATGATATTTTATCATTGATATGCCCATTCTTTGATGTTGTGATCATCAATATGCCTGACATCTAATACATTCAGACCTCGAACATGTGATCTTTGATATTCCTGATATGCCTTCACAAGGCTTTAGTCCTTGAAACTTGAGAAGACGATAAATTTTTATTTAGGATTCCATGTTTGGACTTCCACATATCATTGGAAAGCTTGTTTAGAACACTTTCTATAGAATTTTGTAGAATTTTTGCTACAAATCAGCTAGCTTTGATACCATGTAGAACTTTTTCTACAAATCAGTTAGCTCTGATGCCATCTAGAAATTTCCCACCTATAGATCAACCTGGTAATGCAATGTACTAAAGAAAAACACTTGATCTACTTCTACAAAAAATTGAGCAGAAGCTTAATCAACCATGAGCAACATCAATAAGAACACATATAACTAATATGAAGGAACCGATCACACATAACACAGAAGAATTTGCCTGTGTAAAGCACCTGCCTAAAACCCCATCTCTGTATTATCTTACAAGTGGAAATATAGTCCGGATTACAAAAAGAATCAGCTCACAACCTATCCTTCTCTCTCTGCAATCCCTCTGCTGCTCATAGATAGTCAAAGGCTTCTCACAAACCTTCTCCTCTGTCCTCCACGCCTCCTATTTTCTTGTGTAGTTTTCCTTGGGGTCCAGTGCTGCCATGTGTGTGAATTGGCCTCTTCACACACTCACTAACCTCTGATCTAACTGCATAATATTAAAGGAGATAAATCCTCATCATGGTTGAGCTTCCTTTATAGGAAAAATATTCATCCAACTGATAGTACATTGTCCCTTCTCTAATCTCATTTGGGTCTCTGGCAGAACTGACATGCATCAGTTATCCATGAGTGAATACACAGTTATCTGAAAATAATAGTTGTCAGATGCATGCAAGCATCAACATACTATATCTCATTAATTTAACAACTTGTTAAATTAATCTAACTGAACTTGACTAATTTAAACTAAGTCAACTGATCCTCTCAATATAGAACTCATCCTTAATTCCTCAACCAGTGGAGTAAATCAAGGACACATTCCCCAATCAATGGAGAAATACTTGCATGTTCTCAAAAGTCTTCAAGTTTGTTTTTCCTTAACTAATCAACTCAATGTGGAGAATTAATTAATTAATATTTTAACTACTCGTAAGACCAAGTTCGAATTTACTTCTTATAGATAGACTAGGGACTGCTATAAATAGGAAGGGACCTAGAAATGCTATTTTAGAATATGTTATTTTTAGCAATTTCATCTCTCAACCAAGGTGGCCAAAATGCTCATTGGCCAAATTGCTATTTTTAGAAGTGTTATTTTTAGCAGTTCTATTTTTAGAACTTCCTAAATTTAGCATTTCTTGTTGCACACTTTTCAACACTCCCTCTCAACAAGAAATGCTTCCTCTTGAACCTGATCCTGTAACTCTAGAATGTTCTTCATGCAACACATCTACCAAGTGCGGTTGCTCCAGCAACACTCGGAACAAAAAAACTCCCAACTGACCTCTTTGTTGGGCTAGAAACAATCTTTGATGCTAAAGCTCTACCTACTGCTGACAAGTGCTCCCTCTCTAGCTTCTACGCTACTACAACATCTCCATGCATCTTGCACCATTGTACCCTTCTCTGTGCTACCATGCATTGTGCAACACACTTGTACCTCTCGCATTGCTGCAACCTGCATGCTCTGCGCTATCATGGGATTCCTTGCATTGTAGCTCTTTGCCGCTCCATTCACATCTGTCTCTACCCAATTAGTCAATTCCTGCTACTCCACATTGGGGCTCTTGTAGCAAGGTCTCATCCAAGAGGTTGAGTACCTCAAGGATCCTGCCCCTCATCCTTGGGATGATCACTCTACATCGCCCCACCTCCTACCTAGAGGTATGGTTGCATGTGATCCCTCAACCCACCTGGCTCGAAATTTCCCCCTATTCGAGGTCTCTGCATGAGTAGATGTCTTTACTGGATCTCCACTCAGCTTCCCCTATTGTCGCTACTCCACAACCTCCTGAATCTGCTGAACCAATCGTGGCTCCTCCACAATCATCTAAGGCTTCTTCTGGCACTACATGTCGAGAGGTAATTTACTCTCCCTCTCAACCACCAAGTACCTAACATTTTCCTTGCTCCTCAAGGCTTTGCATGCATCTTGTACCTCAAGTGCATATAGATTCTTGGCTAGCACACCAATCTATTTCCACTTTGTTGTTGTCACGAAATTTTCTAGAAAATAGTTGATTTTAAATTAGTGATATCTCCCTCATCCGAACTCTGATTTAGCTTATTTTTTTTCTTGGCATTTTTCCACAAGGAATCCAAATCTCCTATTTGTTTATGAAAATTTTGTATAGAAATTTTCAGATCTTCTTTGCAAACTCTTGACCCAAAACTGAAAACTTTGAAATCTCCTCTCAGTATACTATTCTCTCCTTAATCACCTATTCTCTGATACCATGTATAATTTTGTATAAATTTTCCTACAAATCAGCTAGCTTTGATACCATGTAGAACTTTTTCTACAAATCAGCTAGCTCTAATACTATGTAGAAATTTCCCACCTATAGATCAACCTAGAAATGCAATGTACTAAAGAAAAACACTTGATCTACTTCTACAAACAATTTATCGGAAGCTTAATCAAACATGAGCAACATCAACAAAAACACATATAACTGATAAGAAGGAATCAATCACACATAACACATAATAATTTTTCCGCGGAAAGTACCTGCCTAAAACCCCATCTCTGTATTATCATACAAGTGGAAATATAGTCAGGATTACAAAAAGAATCAACTCACAAGCTATCCTGCTCTCTCTGGAATCCCTCTGTTGCTCATAAACAATCAAAGGCTTCTCAAAAACCTTCTCCTATATCCTCCAAGCCTCCTATATCCTTGTGCAATTTTCTTTGGGGTCCAATGCTGCCACCTATGCGAATTGGCCTCTTCACACACTCACTAAGCTCTAATCTAATTGCACAAACTTGAAGGAGATAAATCCTCATCATGGATGAGCTTCCTTTATAGGAAAAATATTCATCCAACTGATAGTACATTGTCCCTTATCTGATCTCAATTGGGCCTCTGACAAAACTTACATGCGTCAGTTATCCATGAGTGAATACACAGTTATCTTAAAATAATAGTTGTCACATGCATGCAAGCATCAACAAACTATATCTCATTAATTTAACAACTTGTTAAATTAATCTAACTGAACTTGACTAAGTTAAACTAAGTCCACTGATCCTCTCAATATAGAACTCATCCTTAATTCCTCAATCAATGGAGTAAATCAGGGACACATTCCCTAATCAATGGAGAAATAATTGCATGTTCTCACAAAGACTTCAAGTTTGTTTCTCCTTAACTAATTAACTCATGCAGAATTAATTAATTAATATTTAAACTACTGGTAAGACTAAATTCGAATTTACTTCTTATAGATAGACCAGGGATTGCTATAAATAGGAAGGGACCCAAAAATTCTATTTTTATAAGATGTTATTTTTAACAATTTCACCTCTCACACAAGGTGGCCAAATGCTCATTGGCCAAACTGCTATTTTTAGAAGTGCTATTTTTAGCAGTTCTATTTTTAGCACTTCCTAAATTTAGCATTTCGTGTTGCACACTTTTCAAAACTTTCTAATGGAGAGGCTTTGTTTTAGGATTTGAGTCATTTTGAGGCTAGTAATATGGCTATAAACGTCTATGCTCATTTACTCTTTGGTTAATTGAAAACACATTTTGCAGTAATTGAAAACAAGGTCAATGTTTTCAACTCCATTTAGTTTCTTTGGTGTGTTCAAGAGAATTCATCCTATTGATCTCTATTGAATAATCTAAATATTTCATTTCATGTCTATCTTTCCTAATATAGTTCCATACCAGCATCATTCTAATCATTTTATGTCAATGATGACACATGTTTTGCTTCAATGATGGGGGATTGATCAAGGCCCTCCTATGACGGATCACTCCTTGTCGAGATCATAACATCATCGAGGAAGTTTACTTAGAAACACACCTTTTGTACCTTGGAACTTGCATACATAAATGGCAAGTTTCCTCGCTCTTGGTGATAGGTTTACATCAATGGCCTTCAATTGAAAGATTATGTGTGTTGTTGGACATCGATTCATTTATTCACACCATACGAATTGTACTATAGTACCATGAGAGCCATTAAGATCATCATTGGTTTCTCTTGTGTTTGTTAACGACCTACATCATTGGTCAGTAATCATATGGTTTCTACCATGTTTGAATCCAACTCATTGGTTCACATGGTTAGGCTCTTACATTGGCTGGTCATGTAAATGAGATACAAGACCCGAGATCTAGTTTCGTCCATCTGGGCTACAATTTCAATCTTTATACAAAGATCATAATTTAATTTTGGTCATGATCATATAGATAGTCATTGAATCATGGGTCCACTAGTTCCATCTGTGGACACTTCTTTTGATCATTCTACATTTTATGCTAGCTTATGAGATGATTATGGGTATGCCTACCTCAACAAACAAATATGTCATATTGTAATTTTATTGTAAAAAATGAAGCTCACCAGTTTTCCTTCCTCTCGAGTTGTCACAAGGTAAAGCACTTCAGTCATCAGTCATCACCTATGACTTTGCACTTTAGGGTGAATTCTGTTATAGGCCATTTTGTCACATCTGATGAGTGAGCATCCTAATGGGATCAATCAACATCCTATCCCCCCTTATCAACACCTTTCACAAAGCCCTAAGCATGTTCCCATAATCGACCAAAATTTTAGCCCTAAAATGTAACATATGAGCTAGTTTGAGGACCAATGCTCCTTGTAAGTCTATTGGGTGCGTTCACCTACATGTTTCTCCATTGTGCCATGCATTGGTTACTAGCAGGTTGCTCTTCTTTGCACCTGTGTTGGTTCTAGAAATCCTAGATAATGATCAATATTCCATAATCTTCCCCTTCTAGGAGATTCTAGAAGTTGTTTTAACTACTTACCTTTGATAAAACATTTGGATCCTCCCCTTCCCTACTTTTTATTTTTAACCACTTATCCTTTGATCCTATCCCTCCATCAAAGGTGGATCTCTTACCCTAGATTGGTAATTATATAAGAACTCTGAACTTATTCTACTTCTCTATATATTCCTAACCTTCTATGTGGTCGAGGGTTATATTTTAGAGATTTTTTCTACCCTTACATTGTTGTAGTGAGTTTTCATCATCTCATGCATTTAGGGTGATTGGAGGTGCATATTGTAACAAGGAAATGACAAGTCAACAACTTGGAGGAGCTCTTCTACAAGGTAAACTTCTACTTATGGTTGTAATATCCTTCCATTTATATTAGTGTTTTCCTAGATGTGAAGTTGTTATTTCACTTATTTCAATACCATGTTGATCTATTAAATGAAATACCTAGATGATACTACATAGATGTCATAGTTTCTTGGCTTATGTTATGTGATTGTGCAAGTTCTAATTCTGGCATTCATAACTGGAATTTGAGCTTCCAAGCTAAAGTAGGAGTGAAGTGTGTGAAGGATTCTAGGTATGCCTCACTCCATCATGTTTTTACTTTAAGGAAAATCATTATGATCCTTGTCTCTCTGTTGTTATAGGTTAGCCAATGACCTAGGGGATATACTCTTGTTCACAATCATCAATCTCGTATAATAGGTGCTAAGAGGATGAAAAGGATATTAGATCTCTTTCATAGTGATGTGTTTGGACCTGTGTTTGCTCCATGACAAGGTAAGTCTATGTGCTTTGTATCATTTATAGATGACTTCTCAAGGAATACATGGATATATTTCCTCAAGAATAAATTTGAAGTCTTTGATAGGTTTAAAGAATTTAAGGCTGTGGTGGAAAACTAGACAGAGAAAAAGATGAAGTTGTTGAGGATAGATAATTATTGAGAGTTTAACAAGAAGGAATTTGAAGAGTTTTATAAGAATTTTTGTATAGCACAACATAAAACTAGTCCACCTCAAAAAAATGGATCACCTTCACCAACATTGGAGAATAGGAATCCAAATGAGGTATGGATTGGTAAGAAACACTCCCTTTCACATATAAGGGTATTTTATTGTGATGCATTTTACATGTTCCAAAGGAGAAAAGAACCATGTTGGACAGTAAAATTGAAAGGGGCATCTTTATTGGGTATAAGGATGGTTTAAAATGCTATAAGATTTGGAACCCATAATTAAGGAATATTTGGCTTAGGGGGTTCTAACCCAGGTTTAGAGTTAGTTGCACCAACCAACAAATCCCTACACTGCTCACCCTTTTGGAAACAACCCACATAGCATAGGTTGCAGTCTCACCCGAAGTAGTATGGGGGGATGCAAGAACCAAGTTTCTGCATCCAAAGACAAGTGTGATGTGTTGTAGTGCCTCAAATCTTCCTTTGCATAGATCAATAAGCCCTTAGGGCTTGACATTGTAGTTTTATTAAAATAGCTTCTAGACCTTTGTGAAGGTTTACTATTGGTCCTTACGGACCTGTATTAGTCAATCTATCCACTTACATGCATTGGAGAACAGTTCTAAATTAGAATTTTCATAGATAATATTATGTTATTAATAAACATTAGATAATTTATCCAAGTCTTCGTGAAATTACATAAACATACTTGCGCATATGATTTAACATTTATTCATTAGAATCATGCATTGTCAAACCAATATTTCATAAATGCATTATTCATCGACAACATATATCGTAAACAAAGATAAACAAATATGTATAATATTTGTTCGGTAGTCTTCTTTATTGATATTTAGTTAAACTTGACAGACTCAAAACTACCCTACGCACTCAACTGCAGGGGTCTGCGCACTCAGCTGCAGACTCTACCCAAGCCTCTGCATGCTTAGTTGTAGACCTTTCTCTCCTATCGACCCAATTCTCTGTGCTATCACTTTTCTCTTACTAACCCATTATATCCATCATTATGTTAGATATCTCCCTTGGAATCTCTAAGACAAACCTACTTATACAATCCCATTGTCCATGGACCATGGGTGGGTCTCAAAGGTGACTCAAAATGTACATAAAAAAGGGGCTAAAACCCCTTTGGCTCTTAACCATCTACGCACTCCACATCCACAAATCATTGACGCTTTACATTAGCTGCAAAATATATAGTAAAACTTGGGTTAATTTAACCCCAAAACTGGCTCAGGTGACCCCATCTCAATAGGAAGGTTGTGTACAACTGAGATATGGCGTTTAGATAGGTGAAAGATTTTATTAAACATGAAGTCCTACGAAAGTAAACTGAGAAGAAAGATTTTGATCTAAAGGAGGAAAGAATAAACTCTACAGCAGAAGAAGAATTAGAGGATGAAGAGCCACAAACTCTAGTTCTGATAACATAAGTTTAGGTTTTAACCCCATACAGAAATTACCTGCATACCAATTCTAAAACACAGAAAATAAACAGTGCAAGAGCATAACACATAAAACACATTTACACATAGATTTTCCCCTAGGTCCCAAAATTGGGACTACCATCTTGATTTTTCATTATGTTCCTTTCAATGTTACAATACATATTTATACATGCTGAAGCATCCAATACCGTGGACCGAAAACCATCGCGTCCAAAACCACGTGTGAAAAATCATGCACAAAACCATAGGTAGGTCCCCCCAACCTAATATAAGGTCCAAAAAAAATAAATTCTAAACCCCATAGAGTGGGGTTACTTGCACCCTACAAACCTATTGTGACCCCCCCCCAGCTACGCAATTGGCGGAATGAAGGGGGGGCTCTGCCCCCTCTCTAACCCGCCAGTTAACTACGTGGGCTAGTCATGGAAAGAATATAACACAACCCAACATTCTCACACTTGTTGTTTTCTTTCCATAGGGGGCCACAAGAGAGCTTAGTAATTTATCTAGCCCTGCAATGCCCATTGTTTCTCTACACCAAGAGAACTTCTCAGAGCTCACAGATTTTATCAATGCATTTGCGGTATTCTTCAAAGTGTCCACCTTTACCAACAAAACCTTTTTGTCTTCTATCATATCCCTCACAAAGTGATACTGGACATCAATGTGCTTTGTCTTTGAATGATATGCAGGGTTATTTTCCAAGAGAATTGCACTTTGGCTGTCACAGTATATCCTTATAGCTCCTTGTACTAACCCCATACTTTAACACAATCTCTGCAACCAAACTGCTTCCTTGCTTGCATGAGTGGTTGCCATGTATTCTGCCTCTGTATTTGATAGTGCCACTACAGATTGTTTCTTACTCATCCAACTGATTGCACCTCCAAATAGGTTAAATGCATACCCACTTGTAGATCTTCTCTGATCCAGATCTCTAACCTAGTCTACATCAACAAAGCCACGATTATCCAACACTCTGTCTAATCCTGGTCTTCCTTGATAGCACAAACCATAATCACTAGTACCACGCAAATACTTGAAAACCCATTTCACTATTGTCCAATGCTCCTTTCCTGGTTTTGACATAAACCTACTCAATACTCCCATTGCATGTGCAATGTCTGGTCTAGTACAGACCATTACATACATCAGGCTACCAACTGCACTTGCATATGGAGCACGGGACATGTCCTCTTCCTCTTCTTGTGTCTTGGGACACTATTCAGTAGATAGCTTTACACCTACATGAATAGGAACCTTCACCAGTTTACTATCCTACATATTAAATATCTGCAATATTTTCTTGACATACTTCCTCTGGTTTAACCAGAGCTTCCTCTTTGCCCGATCTCTTTTAATTTCCATGCCCAAAATATAGTTTGCAGCACCAAGATCTTTCATGTCGAATTT
>APFE031566858.1:215049-228486 GCA_000404065.3 Pinus taeda | reverse complement strand
ATTTGTAAACTTTTATATTGTTATAATATTTTTTATGCAAACTAATTTTGCATGATTGCTTATAATTATAAAGTAAGGTTGGCCTTCTAGGTGTCCAAATACACCAAGTAGTAGTATAAATGATGTTGTACAAGATGAGGAACATGGAGCAAATTTTGAAGATAAAGTTAATGATCTTATGGAAGAAGATGACAATGATAATATAGTTCAAGATGACAAGACAAATGAATTGATCCAAGACTTGTTCACTAGACTGGTCAATGATCAAGATGAGGACAATGATGATATTTTTTATGTATCTCTACTAGAGACGGAAAAATGTAACAAATCTAGGTTAAAAATCCATGTAATAAAGTTAATAAAGGCAAAATAAGGCTAAGGTCATGGTACACTTATTCCAGGTTGAATGTTCGGAAACAAATCCTAGTGTAGGTGTTCATTTGGTTTATTATGGCTAAGGGGAAATTGGCAAAGGCAATGGAAAAGGTTTTGGAAAGGAAAAGTGACACTAATTGGCATTTTATTTATGAAATAATAGAAATTAGGAGAAAATGAAGGTGAAATGTCACAGGTTGCATGTGAGGAGGAAAATGAAGGAAACTAATGGAAATTGAAGAAAATAGAGGCCTTACTAATAAAAAGCCTTCTAAGGATCAGTTCACAACCTTTTGTCAGTTCAATTTTGGATCTCTCTCTCTCTAGTCTCTCTCTCTCATACCCTTGTACACTTAGAGAATTCTTGGAGTACTCTAGAATTGGAGGAAGGAAGGCAAAGGAAGGATAAGAAATCAAATGGAAGCAAAGATCAAGCAAGGAAGACCAGGATCAAGTAGCTACAATGGGATTACTTGCAGGTATTGAGTTGCATGTATGGTTTCCTTGCTAGTTTTGGCATGTGTAGTACATGTATGTGTGTTTTTGGTTCTCTTTATATCATTGGCATGGATTTTTTGAGGAGTGATAGTGGTCTTCAGCCTTACCTTTCCATTTCCGAATAACAATAGCGTGATGGATTTTCTCTTACTTGGTTGAGATGAATTTCTAAATGGTTTTAAAACTAATTGGGGTGGTCTCAGGAGGAAACATGAGGCCTAGGAATCATTGGACCAGTGAAGGTTAGATTTCGTAAAGCCTAATTCTATATACCCTCGTTGGGCCTAGAAACCCTCCATTGGTTAATGGCGGGATATATGGTAAAGATTAGAGAGTGGAGATAGACAAATTCCTCATGGTTTACATGGAGATATCCAAAGGCATCCATGCTTGTATAGGCCTACTGATCCTTGGATTGGTATGAGGTGGGATTTTGATAAAGCCTGGAAATGTATGTTTCTTGTCTGGCCCTAGGAATCCCTTGGCAAGATTGTGGTAAAGTCTAGTTGTATATATAAGGGCTTGGGCCTAGGAATCCCTTGGTGGATTGCTATAAAACCTAAGGAATCCCTGGTTTTTTTTTTGTAATTCCCACATTCATGCTTGCCATATGGCATGGGGATGACTGGATGAAAGAGTCATTTGGTTCAGCCCAATCTATGGTCAGGTGGTACAAGGAAGTCCATGACCTAGTTTCATTTTGCATATGTTAATAATATCTCTTTTCCTCTTGTGTATTATGTGTAAATGTATTTGTTATTATATGGTTATAATGGTTGTTCTGTCATTCTCGATCTGATGGTTATATGCTTGTTATAAGAATGGTTTATGGCAGACTTGAGTTATAACTCTCATCTTGTTTGATTCATAAATGAAATGTTAATGAATGTATTTCCTAATAGATGATATTGCAACTATTATGAGAGGGCATCAAACTTTATTGGTGATTCTTAGATAAGTATGAAGTCCCTAGAGTTGCCCTGTTTCGAAAGCAGGCCCATTCACCCAATCCAAAGCTGACTGGTTTCAGATAGGTAGCGCAGAGAAGTCAGCGGTCTTCAGGCGCAGGTTCAGTGGGCAACACCAATCGAGGACGGCCAAGACAGGTTAAGGACGCCAGAGACTACTGGGTCCGGGTATGGAAACGGCCTTTCGAAAACGACAAACGGATTTCTGGGCAGTTTGAGTTTGTTTGGTTCCAGTTTTCTTTCGGGGTGCTTATAACCACGATAACCCCAACAGGCTCGGTTGACCTAGACCCGGCCCCCGAAGATATCCTCGCTGTCTGGGGTAAGGAAATCACGGAGAAGAATATTAGTGAAATCATCGGGTATTCAAACAGTTTGTCTGATGCGATCTTCCCGGGAGGTGTTCAGTGGTGTCAGGAACCGTTCAAGGGGTTTTTGGCAGAGAGTCAGGAGCATACAAGAATTCCTCTGCGGGGCGAGAACCCAGTGAATGAAGGCTTTTCAGCTTTAGGAGAGGCGGGTAGTCCGGTGGAGGCTTCGGTTGAAATCTCTCCGGCCATTGAATCCTATCCCACTAAAAATGATGGGAAGTCTCAAGTGCAGGAGGATGGTGGACTGACTCCTCCCCCAGCGGGCACGATTCCGGAGCAAGCTACAGAGGAAGCAGTGGATAAAAGAAAAAAGGCGAAGGTGTGGAAAAGGAAGCAGATCAAAAAACTGGTTCTTGGCATGGATGTTCAGGTCGAAGACGCATTGGAGGTAGCAGAATGCTCTCTAGTGGGCAGAGCAAGAGGGCGATACGTTTCTGGGAAATTTTTAAGGCAGTGGGCTGAGAGTCAGTGGTTGGAGACCCCAGCTAACTCTTTCAGAACTGACACATTGGCAAAAGGATGGTTTTTAGTGAAGTTCGATTCTAAGGAGGCAATGGAATGGGTGGAAGAGAGGACTTGGGCATTCGGAAACAGGCCTGTTTTTTTCAAACGGTGGAACCCCCTGTTCGATGCTGGGAAGGAGAAAGTCGCAGAAACTCCTGTGTGGGTTAGGGCACCAACCCTCCCGCCATACCTCTGGGTGGATTCAGTCTTCCAAGCAATAGGAAACCACTTGGGCACTTATCTGGATGTGGATAGATCTTATCTGCATACCTATGAAAAAGTGGTTGCAAGGATCCTAGTAAGGCTTAATCCGTCTGAAGGGCTCGCGGAATCATTCCCGTTGCAATACAAGGAATATGATTATGAGCAGCTGTTAGACTATGAACTATTTCCTTTTAGATGTCACTATTGCCACGAATACGGGCATTTAGCGAGGGACTGCCCTTTGGGGAAAAGAAGAAGGGGGGCTCAGCTGAAGGTGGAGGAGTGGGAGGTCATGACGGACCTCTCCAAATCTCAGAGGAAGGAAGAAGGCTCAAAGAAGGATCAGCGGAATGAAGATACCAGCCCCCGATCGGCCGAAGGAACACAGCGGAAAGTGGGGAGCTCTGATCATGGAACAGACGCCCAGCCAAGTCGGGTTCCCACAGAGGTAGATTCGGCTGGCATTTTGGAGAAGCCCGACCTCGGTATGCAGTCCCCTTCTTGTATGCTCAATAAAATTACTGTTTCGTATAATGATGAAAGAGAGGGAAATACAATTATGGCGCTGATTTTAGAGGACCATCCACAAATATTAGAGTCTGTTCCAGAGGCCTTCCCGTCCTCAAATCTATTCAGTGAGGTGCCTTCCAAATATGATCTCGGAACGGGCGTTTCTGCTGTTACTCGTCACTATAATTTAAGGTCCCTCCATAAGACCCCTGCACAGAAAATCGATATGCAAGAATCAGTGGGTGGACTTAGCTCTGAACCTTCCAGGGGCACCTCTAAGAAAGGTAGAGGAAGGAAATCTTTTTTATCAAAGGCACAAGTTAAGGCAAAGTATGATGTGGCTGATGGGAAACAAATGTCGATCACCGGGGCGCTTAGAGCAGTGAAAGCCCCTGAGATGGTTATCAAATGATCTGTATATCCTGGAATTGCAAGGGTTTAGCTAGTAAACCCAAAAAACTAGCTCTAAAGGATCTCATTACTCGCCATCACCCGGATGTTGTTTTTCTACAGGAAACCTTGGGTAAGGGATCCGAAATCGAATGTTCGTTGAGATCCTTTCTGCCGGGTTGGTCTTTTTCTGCTTTAGATGCTACTGGACACTCTGGAGGCCTCGCCATAGGGTTTAAGGACGGAAGATTCAAGATTCAAAACAGCTGGGGTTTACCTCATGTTTTGGGTATGGAGGTTCTTTCGGCGGATTTTGAATAGCCTATGGTTTTCATAAATGTTTACGATCCTTGCCAAGGCAGAGTCCAGTTTTGGAACAATTTCTTGTCTAAAGAATTTTTGCTGAATAAGAACTTGATTATTGGGGGCGATTTAAACTTCTCACTGGGGTTAGCGGAAGCTTGGGGACCTTCAGCGAGGGAAGATTCTTTAACTGATTTCTTTTCAAAGGCTCTTCAGAATGCAAAGCTGATTGATGTCAACATTATTAAGGCAAATCCGACCTGGCGGAACAGAAGAACGGGAGAAGGTAGAGTTGCAAAGAGGCTGGATCGCTACCTCATAAATGAAAAAATGGCGGCCTATATTCCTTTGCTCAGACAATGGGTGGGGGATGGGGGAAACTCGGATCATTTCCCAATCTTTCTTGAATTCTCAAAGCCTCCTGCAAAGCCGCTTCGCCCTTCAAATTTAACGCATCTTGGCTTCAGGAGGAGTCTTATCAACAGCTTTTCAAAAACACTTGGAGTCATTTGGATTCAAACTCTCAGGTTAGCGAAGGAGGTCATTTTATGGAGAACCTGAAAAGGCTTAAGAGAGCAACCATTGCTTGGGCTGCTGAGAGAAGAAGGAAACAATCTGAGGATTTGGTAAAAATCGAGGAGGCTCTCGGCATTCTTGAAGATCCTGACTTGGACGCCTATGTATCTCAGGATTCGAAAGAGAAAGTTCTGTCGTTAGAGAGGAGCAAAGCAAAGATTCTGCTGGATAAAGAAGAGGAGTGGAGATTGAAGAGTAGGGCCACCTGGCTGAAAGCTGGGGACGAAAACACAAAATTTTTTCACAACTACGCTAAAGGCCGGAAAAGTGCAAACACCATCTGGAAGATGAGAGACCCCGAAGGGAGGGAAGTGTCATCTTTTGAAGCGATCTCCTCATTGGGGAAGAATCATTTTCAAGCCCTCTTTACGGCTCCAGGGGGGATTTCTTTGGCCGAATTATCAGAACGGCTCAAGCGTTCCCTAGATTTGTGGAAGAAGAGGATGCTGATTTACTCTTTAGGGCAGTGGAAAAGGAGGAAGTGGAGCGCATTATTAAGGCAATGCCAAGAGATAAAAGTCTGGGCCCGGATGGCTGGACTATTGAACTCTTCTCCCATTTCTTTGATCTTATCGGTGATGAGCTCACTGAAGTAGTGGAGGAGTCCAGAAAGAAAGGTGAAGTATACAGCCCATTCAACACTACTTTCATAGCACTTATCCCAAAAACTGAGAATCCGGTTTCCTTTGATGATTTCAGGCCAATCTCATTATGTAATACAATCTATAAGATTATTGCGAAGGTTATTGCAGTGCGCCTGAAACCCATCCTTTCTGAGTGTATTTCAAATGAGCAGTTTGGGTTCCTGGACGGTCGACAAATCCACGAAGCAATTGGTGTAGCACAGGAAACCATCCACAGCATCAGGCAAGCAAAGAAGAAAGGGGCTGTCTTAAAGATCGATCTTTCCAAGGCCTACGATAGGATCGACTGGTCTTATCTAAGATTATTGTTGACTCATCTGGGTTTTAAAGTGGAGTTTATAAACTGGATTATGGGGTGCATTACAAATATAAATTTTGATGTGCTGATTAATGGGGCGGCCTCTCAATTTTTCAAAAGCCAGTGAGGCTTGAGACAGGGCTGTCCACTTTCTCCCCTTCTTTTCCTCCTGGTAGCAGAGGGGCTTAGCAGATTGATTTTAAAAGCAAAACAGTCAGGCATGCTCACAGGTTTGGAGGTTGCGGTAAACTTGTTCATCTCACACCTTCTTTTCGTTGACGATATTTTGTTATATTTAAATGGAAATTTATCTGAAGTCAAAGTTCTTAAAGATATGATCGACCTGTTTCTGAAAGCTACAGGTCTTCAAATAAACCCCAGGAAATCTCATTTCATCTTGGAGGGCTTCACCAGGCATGAGGCTTTGGCAATCACATCCATATTGCCTTTTGAAACCACACAGATGGATATGCCTTTTAAATACCTGGGGTTCTGGTTAAAACCGTCCTCTTACCGTAAACAAGATTGGCACTGGCTTGTAGCAAAAATAGAACAGAGGATATCGCACTGGAGTTTCAAGTGGCTCTCTAGAGCCGGCAGACTGACTTTGGTCAACTCAGTTCTTCAAGCCATTCCTGTTTTCTGGGCAGCATTGACTTGGATTCCCAGAGGGATTATTCATAAAATTAAGCAGATCTGTAGCAGATTTTTGTGGTCAGGTTCAAAGGAAAGTTCAGTGCTCCCATGGGTTGCTTGGGATAAAATTGCCAGACCGAAGGAGTGGGGAGGCTGGGGTGTAAAACAGCTGGCGGATTTTTGCCAATCCTTGGCGGCAAAGTCTGGCTGGCGAATTGTAGAGGCAGAAAATCTCTGGACCAGGGTTGTCAAAAGGAAGTATATTGATCCAACCCCCATCGAAGATTGGATCAGAAGCCCAAACAAAAAAGGGAGGAACTGCTCGATCATATGGAAGGCAACTTTGGATGCCTTTAAAATCATTGAACAAGGATTAGCTTGGAAAGTGGGTAATGGTGAATGCGTGCGGATTGGAAAAGACCCTTGGGTGGGCTGCAATGAATATTTTTCTTTATCTCCTGAGCTGCTTGAACACCTTGACTCAAAAGGAATTACGATGCTCCATCAGATTGAAAATCCGGGCTTGTCTTCCATCTGGGCGCAGGGCTGGAAGTCAGCTGAGCATTTGGATTTGGAGGTTCGCTGGAGAGATGAATGGAATGTCTTTCTTCAAGAATTAAATCGATCCAACGTTAGATTAAGGGACGCCCAGACTCTCTCATTTGGGCACATGCAGAAACAGGTCGATACTCCCCAAAGGCTGGCTATGACTTTTTGATGAGCAGAAAGGGGTGGGAGGATCCAGTCTGGTGGGAAAAGCCACTGTTCAAATTAAAATGCCCCAAAAAAGCCAGAATATTTTTCTGGTGCACTCTAAAAAACAAAATCCCCACCTGGGATATCCTTCAAGCGCGTTTTCAACTGGGGCCGAGCAGATGTCCATTGTGCAATGATGCCTCCGAATCGATCTCACACCTCCTTGTGAATTGTCATTTCACCAAGTCAGTTTGGGAGGAATGTTTCAAGCTGCTGAAATGCACAGGGAAATGGGAAGGGGAAAATTTATCAAATGCTTGGGAACTCACTATCCTGAGAAAAATATGAGAAATCTCCCGTCAATTATTAGCTGGGGTATTTGGATATCCCGAAATGGATGTATTTTTAAAGGGAAGACCACCCCTGTAAATGTCATTGCTGTTCAAGCATCAGCTATTTTCACTTGTCTTCCCGAACCTGAGAGCTCTTCCTCTTCAACTCAGCGGGCGGATCCAGTTATCAGAGAGGGCATTCCCTATGCCTTTTTTGACGGAGCAGCACAAAACAATGTCACTGGAGCTAGAATTATTATTCACCTAAATCCCCTGCATTCTTTAAAAGCATCTGTAGGCATTGGATCGGGCTCAAACAATTTTGCTGAATTATCAGCTTTAAAATTGCTTCTCTGCTGGCTCATACATAGAAACACTCTCACTGTTCAGATTTTTGGAGATTCGGCAAATGTGGTCAATTGGGTTAATGGAAAATTTATATGCAGAAACTATATGTTGCTGCCTCTGCTGGAAGAAGTCCAGAGTTTAAAGGCCCATTTTAATATCTTCTCCATTGCACATATCTACCGGGATAAAAATGAAGAAGTCGATCGCCTTTCGAAAGCAAGATTACAGCAGGTTTTGGGATCGTGGCAGATAACGGAACAAGCTCAGGATCTGATCCATGAGTCGGATGCTCCACCATTTGCTTAATATCGTTTATCTCTCTTCCTTCTCACCGTTCTGAACGAACTGTTCTGCTCCTGAGACCGGTGCGTTAGTATTTCCTATACCTGTTATCTCCGATCTAAATCAATCTTGGCTGTGGGCGGTTATCCCTGTTTTAGTGGAAGCCTCTGGTGTGCAAATAACTCATATCAGTGCGATAGTTTGGATGCTGGCCGGTTTACCGAAGAGCCCAATCAGTTTTAAGTCAAAATGACTTGTAAAATGGGATGTCCCTGAAGCGGCTTTCATGTTTGGGTTTTATGAAACTCAGTGAATGTATTCCACATTCTACTTTGTAGCTTTTTTATTCCAATTATAATAAAGCGTGGTAATTTTTCTTTGGAAAAATGAAGTCCCTATGCTCAGATGTGTTTATATGACCTATATATTACATGTTAATGGTGTGTTTGAAGGAATGTTTGTCATGGAAAGGCCTTGTGAGGTTAGGTTATTATTCAAGTTTTGTGTTAGAGGCCTTTTCATCTTGTTATTTATCATTTATGGGAGTTTCATCAAGTTCTGGGTAGAGCCTCAAGTCAAGGCCCTGAAAAAGTGGCTCAGAATCTAGGGTCATTGGTACGAACTGCCTGAAAAAGGCCACAATCACATGGATGCCTTGCTGTGGAAGTGACTAGAGGGTCTCAGTCGCATGGAAGGTTTGTGATGTGAGGGATTAGGGCTATAGTTTAGTCCAAAAGTAAGTTCTCTTAGGGGTTGGACACCTGGAGGGGTTGGATGGTTGCTAAAGGTTATGTAGCTCCTGAGGAAGGTCAGTTTGGTTTTAGGTTGTCAATTCCACTTCCTTAACTATACTTGGGGAGTTGAATCACATTGTAGTGACTCTTCATAACATGTTTACCCTGGTGGACCAGTTAACTGCGTAAATGTGGGAGGAGGGTATTACAGGGTGATATCAGAGCGCATTTTTTTCTCTTTGGGTGGTGTCTAGTTTCTATTTTCTTTGGGTGATATCTGATACCACAGAGTGGTATTAGAGAATGGTTCACCCCTTGGAATGGATGGGTAGAATATAATTTTCATGCATGTAGTGGGTTGTGTTTTTTCTTGATGCATATGCATGTCAATGGTCATTGATGCAATTGTGTTGTCATGTGGAAGTTGAAGGTGTAGTTGTTGGGATATGTTGTTGTGAATGCATGATTAGTTGAATATGATTTTTTTGTGTATGTATGTTGTCTATGTGGATGTATTCATGCATTTTCATGGTTATAGTTGTCGTGCATGAGGTCATGGCATGCGGTTGGTATGGTCATGCATGGTAACTGGATGATGATTGAGATGATGTTTATATATTACTATGATTTTTTTATATATGTATTTTTATAATTTGGTTGATGCTAAAGATGAGATATCGTCCCCTAAAATATAAAGGAGATATGTTTATTATGTTTATATTTTGGTTTAGCTGACATGGTATACTTGTAGGAAGAACATCAACGATGAGTAGCAAGATGGTAGACTATAGTTCATGAGATTCTCCCTATAGATCAACTGAGAAACATGGTGATCGGTATTCTCCTAACATAGCAGGCACTTTGAGAAGTTTGAAAGAAGAAATAAGAATTTGAAAAGAGGATAATGATAGAATAATTTGGGCATAAGAGAAATAGGTAAAGGTCAATACAGTTATCCTTTAGAGTTTGTTAGACTTGCAGAAACAGGACCACTTAGAATCCGTCATGGATAGGAGGACAGGACTAATGGATCATATAGTAGTAGGTCTCATGGTGGGCACAGGTTGGATAGGGATGACATGATTAGAGATCGAAGGTTCTTGGATACACTTGATAAGAGAGGTGATGGACGCAAGTTCTATTCTAGTTCTGGTTCTGACAAGTATCATGGTCATCATCGTTATCATCCTTATAGGAGGAACGATAGAGGATATTTTCTGGACAAGTTCATGAAAGCCAAGCCACTTATTATTAGGCGTGGAATCCCCCCAAGGCATGCTTTGGGGCTTAAAGCCCAAGTTCTGACCAAGTCTATTGTAAAGACTCCGCAATTTGTAGGCACGGAGCACGTAGTCATAATAGAGTCACAGGGTTGTCCGCCCTTGGTTTTATAATGTAACGTCAGTTCGAAAGATCTACCCATGGTCCCGGACCATGGAATTGTATAAATAGAGTGAGGCTCTAAGTGTAGAAAACAGTAAGGGAAGGATGAGTCTAAGATATTGATGAAGCATTGAGTCAAAGTGTAAGTTGTGTCTTTGGGTCATAGAGTAGGAGAAGGCTCTGTAGCTATGTGCGTAGAGGCCTAGTAATCCGCAGCTGAGTGCGCAAACCCCTGCAGCTGAGTGCGCAAGGCGGGTCGAGTCTGTAACCATTGGAAGCATTAATAAAGAAAAGTTATATCATATTTTTGTGTAACTTTTCTTGTTTTATGTATTATTGGGTATGAATTGCAAGTTTACTTTTTATTTGATGCACAAACTCATATGAATGGGATGTATAAATAAATATAACATAAGGCATCCATTTACGTGAAGATAACTAACCGGTGTAAGAAGATAAGTAAGATCTCAGGTTTGACTTAAGGGAATAATGAAGAGCACTACTCTAGCAGTGCGAAAGCCACACATCCCCTGGTTACGGATGCACGAAGGTGAATATACTAGGGCGTGAAGGCTAGGGAAGTGTGTGAAGTAACCTATGTGAAGGGACTAACAATTGGCCAAAGTCAACCCCTCAGACATTTCAAGGGTGTGGAAACCTGGTTCCAGCACCCCCCATACTACTTTGGGTGAGACCTCAGTCTGCGCTCCATGGACTATTGCCGAAAGGGTTAGTAGTACAGGGACTTGTCTGTCTAATTAACTTTGAACATGGGTCAAGCCCCAACAAGCCAACACCTACATTTGATGGATATTTGAAGAAACTAGAAGATGCAGAGGCATAGTTACTCGAAATGAAGAAGTTTTGTAGAATACCTGGGGGGATAATATGGGGTATAGAGGGAGGTAACCAAGTGAATAATGTAATAATAATAAATGGGCCATAATTAATAAATAAGGTGGTTAAACCACATTATGTAAGGGACCACAAGTAATTAGGGAATAAAGTGATAAAACCATTGTATTGATGTATGGTATTGAGAGACCCATGGTGATTACCCATGGTATTGTATGTATGAAGCCTATATAGAGGCTAGATACTCTCAATTGAGAATGTCAAATATTTTTTTCTCATTAATAGGCATTAGCTTGTGGAATGATCTCCTTAAGGTGTAGTTATATGGTGTTACCCTACCTCAAGGGTTTGATTAATAAAGAGAAGCATTTATATCTTAGTTATGTATTATATCTTGGGTTTATTTTATTAGAGACTTTTAATATATTTGTAGGCAAGGTCTATTACATATATGAATCAAGGGTCTCTATCCTCTATATAGGCTTCATAGATACAATACCATGGGTCTTGTTGTAAAATGTGTAACTAGGTTTGGTCTTCATAAATATGAAATGTAATTTTGATTCTTGTAAATTGTAAAATGAAGGAAAAAATATTATTATTAATTTTGGACCATGGGTTTCATGCTCAAGGTCTCTTATTTTATAGGTGAAGCACCCATTGAGTGCTTCTAGGGTTTGTCTTAGGTCAAGAATTTAGAAGAGTCGTTATCATAAGTTGAAGACCCTTTCAGGAACATTATAACTTGTAATGAAAAGAGATCAGTATGGTCACCATTTTGGTTGTAGTGTTTTTGAAGCACAAGTGTCCCAAAAGACACCCCCTAGTAGTAGATTGTTCCCCGCAAATGATCATAGTAAAAATTGGTGTTGTCAGTGGACAAAATTAAAAATAAACAAAACATTGTAAGTAGTGGAAACAATGCATACATGAACATGAATTAAACAAAGAGATACATAAACAAAACAATGCTCAAATGGATCAAAAACATCAATAATATATGGAAACATCTCCCTTTATTGGTTTTTTGTGGTAGATGTTGAATACAATTAGAATCTCAAACACTTGAAGAGAATTCTTTGAGCTATGGAGCACAAAAATCCTTAGCAAGGGGGTTTCTTTCCTTAATCTAGTTTCAAGTTTCTCCTTTGTCTCAAAGAAGTGTGAAGACTCTCCAAGGGTGGATTCCTATTCTCTCACTAATATGTTGGGTTTCTTAGAAGAAATTTGGCCAACATGCTACTGCTCTTCACTTCCTTGGCTTCAAAAATGTAATGGCAGTTTTCTCAAACAATAATTTGGCCAACATAACAATGTCTCATGCTTTGGTTCTCCCATGATCTGTTTATATAGAGATTTTTGAATCCTTCTTCCCTCTCTTGGTACATGTATGATAAAGACACATGAGTGGGATAAGAGGACTCCATTAAGGGCTGCATATCTCCAAGGTGACTCGAATTCGGCTATACTAGGCCGATCTCATGTCATAGAGTCAACCCCAAGTGTGCAAAGTGGTCACAGATCACTAAGTCAACCTCTTCTACTACAACGCGACTTTTGTAGGTTATGTCACACGTGCACATTTATCGAATAAATATACACGTAACCTTAATTTATTTTCCTTTATAAACTTTGGACCTGAGGAGAAATTTTTATATTTTAAACTTTATAATGTATTCGACTAAAAAAAATATCCACCTATGCGTTATGCTGGACACTTTTAATGTATTTTGGATTGTACTAGTAGGTGTAAAATTTCTAGGTGTTAACAATCCTCTCTTTTAGTCACAAAATATTACCGGAAAAATATTCATCCGACGACCTATCTTCAATTACTGAACTCTCCTATCATGTCTCTTTAACAATACGATGGTAGTCCTCATCCCTTAACCATGTAGAATTAAATTTGAACTGTGCCCTCGTTTTTGGGTGTATACATGATGTTTATAAATATATAGGAAAATGATATGATTTTTTTCCCAAGCCAACCCATTTCCTAATTGGTTCAAATTCATCAATCAGAGCTTCCTCGATGAGGAGTTGATCAAACATGTCTTCCTCCATTCTTCTATCTCTCCAGGTCAGTTGAAGATGAGCCACAAGTATATCAATGAGCTTATTATTCTCTATCATCTATTCAAAAAAGTCTGAGAGGGAGTCTACTTGAGCATGATTTCCCCATGATTTTGCATGACCCATAGAAAAATTAAATCTCTCCCCAGTATTATGTTGTCCTCCTACATAAACGAATACCTCATAACTGCCTCCCATAATTCCATCAGATTGTGAAAGGGGCCATATATATTTACAAGCCTAAAGTCCATCCCAAATTCTTCAGAGAAAATATCCAACATTAAGACTCCTTCCCTCCCCAAAATATTTATTAACTTCATCGATTTAAAATTTATGCCCATAGTAATGCCTCTGTAGGAATTTACAGGGTAAGTTCCTCAGACAGAACACCAGAAGGACACCGCTCACAAACAGATCACAGATCAATACACCAGTATTTTGACGTGGTTAAAACCCT
>APFE031566858.1:168964-213967 GCA_000404065.3 Pinus taeda | reverse complement strand
ACGGCCTGCGCCAACGTGGCTACAACAGGCAATTTATTAATAAAAGAATGAAAATTTACATAAGCTTCTCTCATGCACGGTTAACCTACAAATGACCCTCCATGCGCTTTAAATAGAATTCATGGGCCAATCGGGTGTCAAGCCACGGATCAAGTGTCGGTAATACCGAGGAGAGAATGAACCGTCGGATCACTACATATCGTGACCGTCGGATTGTAAGTTACAAAATGTACAACGTTAAAGAAACACACTTTACCTAACTCTATACCTAACTCTATACTAGACCAAGTTGAACTTAACTATTCCTATGTGTCGGAATATCCTAACAGCCTCAATATCTACCTCGAACATCTAAAGCATGGAAATTCCATCCCAGGTTGATGGCCTCTTGAAGCAAAATAATATGGGTACTAACCCCAAGTGTCTCTTGAAGAAATATCATATCTACCTTATCTAATTCTAAAATTATTCTAAGGGCTATTTTTTGGCAGGGCTAACCAACACTCTACAATTAAAAGATATCCACTTCATTGGGAAACTAGATTTGAATTGCCTTTTGCTCTAAGAATCCCATCAAGTGATAATTGTCTACCTACTGCAACATCCATACTGGACTTATGGATAGATTTTGATATATATATAGGACTGCCTACCTCGAGAGGATTTGGGAACCTTAAGAGGGGATGAGATAGCTATTCCTCGACCCACAACTATGGGATGTTTAGCTAGAGATACTAGATTATATATATGGCTTGCATTAGATTCAGAAGAGGTATCCTCCCTAGCATGTTGAGATACCAGGATGCTATAGGAATGGAAGGGAAAGGATCCAGGAAACATACAGGGAAAGAGGCCGAGGGAAAATAAATCAAACCTAAATCCCAAAGAGATAACAAAACCCCAACATTTTGAGCATGACATGATACAAAAGGATTATTTAGATTATAGGGTTCAAGATATGGGAAAGAGAAATCAATACCCAGAGGGGAACCAATTGTTGATGCACGAGCTCGAGTTACCCTCAGTGATGGAGGATAGGTAGAGGAGACTTGTTTCCATTTTTCCATGTCCATCCCTTTTGGTAAAAATATTGATTTCTTTTGTGGTGTCTGATAATTTTCATTCAATCTAGTTCCATTCCCTTCTCTCCCATCCATGGACTCCTCTACCACCTTATCTTTTGCAAGAAGAGGGAATTCCTTGTATAGATGACCAACTTCATGACATCTCCTACATCTCAAAGGAACCCCTTCATAATACAATTTATTCAATCTATTAATGCCCCTCCATTGAAGCTTCAGGTTTTCCACCAACCCTTTGTTGGTATCAAAATGAACCAAAATGCGAGCAAAGGCCATCTTTATAGATTCAACAAAGGATTTATCATAATCTAAAATAACCCCTAGATCATTCCCTACACATCTGGAAACATCATCAGTCCAATATTGAAATGGTAGTCCAAACATTTTGTCCCAAATTGGTCCTATCCCAAACTTCTCTCTCTTTGGATTGAAAAGAGGTGACCATCTCTTCAACATAAATGGAACCATTTCAATATGCCAATATTTTGTAAATACCCATGAAGTATTATCTATCCTATTGAAGTGTAATGCAAACCATCCCCTGGTCATAGTCACCAAAGTTAGCATATTTTCCAAGACCTAAGCCTAAATCTCTATGATACATTTCTTCAGCCACAACGACGAGTAATTTCTCTCACGTACCCTTCCTGTTGGGTGTGGAGCCTAATTATCTTCTTTATACAGAGGTATCACCACATTGGACCCAGTTCGTAATGTGGATGCAACGCCGCCCGTCATATTTGCACTGCAAGGGGGTCCAGGGGGGGCAACGATATTTAGGAGCCCCCACCAGGAGGCGGGGGATCGGGGAAGCGCCCCCAAAGCTAAGAATAGATGTAAAATTTCCTTGTAAAATGTTGTAATTTCGTATTCAATCTTGACCATTAATTAGGCGGAGATCTGATGGTAGAAGTTATGTTCAATTTAGAGTTTTTTCCTAGAAGGCAACCCCTCGCTATATATGAGAGAATTTTATTGCGTATATGTAGATATGTATTTTGAGTGAGAAAGCGAGACGAGATTGTGTGAGAATGAAGAGGGAATTACAGCGGACCTACTATAGGTTGTATCTCTTCAGTTTGTTGGATAATATAAAAGGAAGGACTAGCTATTTCTCTATGGACGTAGCCCAAATTGGGTGAACCATGTATATCTGTGTCTCTCTTGTTTTATGTGTTTTCTGTGTTTATATTTCTGCAATATATTTTACGTGTACCATTGCTCTGTAATATATAATTTTCTAACACTTCCTACTAGTAGATGATCAGTTGTATCCATGACTTCATCCAATTTGATGCCCTCCTGTAGAACCAACAATCTCTCTCTTTCTCTGACTTTAGTGCTCTTAGAATTGTTCTCTCCCTTTTTCCGAGGGCCCTCATTTGAATTACCAATATCTTGTGAAGGTGTGTTTGAATATATGCTAACCCTAGCTTCAGCCTAATGACAATTAGGAATATTAACAAGGATTCCTACAAAGAAACCTAATGTTTGCGCTAAGGATGTATTTTGGAGGTCCTGATTTATGTTTGTGGTATCAACGTTCTGTGTTTGGCAACTTTCCATGGAATATTAAACCCTAGAGGTGCCTGAGCCAGAAAAATATTCAAAAACTCTAAGGTGCCCATCTTTATTGAGAGAACCATAACAATGTTCATTTGTTGGGCTAGGGTTGATGCATGTCTCTAGAAAATGCAGTGAGGACAGGGAAGGAATCAAGAAGTCTGTTTGTTGTTGAACAATAGGGTCCACGATATTCCTTGTACACTGGTACCCTAGCATGTTCTGTCCAGATGCCAACAATACGATTTCAATTTCAAGGGATGTAGGGCTTCCATAAAATACCTCCAGTGAAACCCTAGATTCATTGACCTACAAAGCTATTATCTCATCTACTTCTGTTGACTTCATATCGGCATGCTGAGTTAGAGACTAAGTCTAGATCAGCGTAGAGATCTAGGGATCTACTGAGTGATCTAGTATTTCTTCATCCATCCCAACAACGAATATTGACTTGTAGAACTTCTGTTTCATGCTCGATACCTGATAGATAATCCTCCCCTCACTAAATATAACCTTCCCCAATCCCACACCTCCACACCTAGGCTATAGATAGTAAGTTGACCTGATCTGATGTTGTTGATGATGTTGTAGTTGACTAGTGAAGGTTTACCAAGCCCTCAAGGGAGTCGTAGGTTCGATACTTACACAACTTTAGAGCCATCCTTAACTCTAGAGACCCTACTTCTCAATTTAATTTACTTATTCTATGAGAGAAATTGCTTTTATTAATCCATTAAAGGTGAATGACTTTAGACTATTTTATAAATAATAGTATCATAATAATAATAATAATACTAGTAAGGATAAAAATATTAATTCTTGACTTTTATAATCATGATTGAGTTTATTTTAAAGTGGATTCCATATGTTGAGATCATCCTTGATCATTTAGACTTGACTTTCTATTTTTGGAAAGTCACTTCCAAATTGGGATGTGACTTAGTACTTTTGGAAAGTCATATTAGAATTATTAGAAATGAAATTTTACTATAGGTGCTTCAAACATAACTAAAATATATGATTTCTTATAGGATAAATTCATCCCTCAACTGTCAAATGTTAACAGATAATGGATGCATGTGCATTAAGATAATGAGAATACATGTTGTTAAGGCATTGAATAACATGAATGTGGATATATACTTTCACGTTTCATGAAGTGATGGATGGATCGTAACCTTGATCTTATATGTGCCATGTAAAGTAAGCAAGAAAATTTTTAGCATGAATCAACCTGAACGACAATAATATGTATCCTGTGTTGGGGATTGATAGTGGCGAATGCACCAAGGATGTGCTTGTACCTTGGATAATATGTCAATTTGAAGTGTTTAAGGATGATGGATATAGCCACCTTGGCTTCCAGAACTACAAAATTATGGCTAATGCACACTCCTGACCCACTTGAAAAGGGCAGGAAGTCCATTAGATGATTTCCTGGAGTTTTTGCTACTTCATCTCCAAAATACTCAAGACTAAACTCATTTGCATTGTCATCCCAGTCCCTTGAATTTTTGTGGACTCATAAAATGTCTACCAGAACATTCACACCCTTAGGAATCACCATATAATATCCAAGTTTCAAGTCCTTAAATGCCTACCTTATGATCCCCACTGCTTGGGGATATAATCTCAACATCTCATTCAAAACCATTCCAATCTACACAGGGATCATAAGCTAGAAAACCAAAGGCAAAGGAAAGGCGAGAGATCCAGATCCAAGAAAGGTAGGAAATCAAAAACCTCTAGATGACTCTTCCAACTCCAATGGTAAGAAGAGAAAATAAGGAAACTCTTTCATGCAGAAGACTCTTCAGCAAAATAATCTTAGTCATCACATTCGAGAAAGTGTCAAGAAGACGACGGGGGAAAAACCATCAGTAACAAGGGTTAATGGTCATGCTTTCATTTCCTTTAATTCTACATCGTAAGAATGGATCATTGATTCAGGAGCTTGACATCATATGGATTCTTCAAAGGAATATTTTTCTTCTATACATGCATACTTGGGTCCTCCTATTCTCATGTGGGACAATTCTACAGTTGATGCACCTAGAAAATGAAGAGTGCAATTCAAAGATGGAAGTTTTGAGAATTTCTTACATATTCTGAGGCTTTATACGAATCTTCTTTCAGTGTATTATATGACACACAATGGTAGAAAAAGGAATGTGGAATTTCCCCTGGATCCCATGAGAATTTATAATATGAAAACCAACTTGAAAATTGCATCTGGAAAGGTAAATTATCAATCTCGTCTGCATACATTTTCTGATTTTGTTCCTCAGTAAGATTCTATTTTTCTACTTATGCATGAAAATAAAGAAAGTAGGATTTGGCACGAGAGATTTGGGAACTTGAATTTCATATATATGCAACAACTTAGGAAGCAAGGGATGGTTAAAGGATTGTTGGCCATTGAATTTTCAAATGGTTTTTGTAATGGATGTGCACTTGGAAAGCATCCACAAGACAAGTTCGAGAAGGGGCATGAATAGAGAGCTTCTTCACCTTTAGAGCTTGTACACAATGATCTCATGGGTGCATTTCTAGTACCTTCTATGAGAAAAGAGAGATATCTATTAGTATTTATAGATGATTACATGAGATTCACTTGGGTTTACTTCACAAAACTCAAGTTTGAACTTTTTTAGCATGTAACTTATTTTTAAAGCACATGTGGAAAATTAGTCTAAAAAGAACATGAAGATCCTCCACAGAGATAATGGGAAGGAATATGTCAAGAAATATATCAAAAATATTTTTAATGAAAAAATAATATAGTTTCATCATATAGTTCCATACACTCCACAGAAAAATTGGGTGGTTGTTGGACACCTAATCCTCAATGGGTTAGTGTTGAAGCTGAATGGAAAAAAGTAGTCCAAGAGACCTTGGGATGTGGAACCCAACAGTCACAACAATGTACTATAAATGTATATCTCTTGTTAATAAAAATTGTACTTTCATGATTTATCATTCATATTGTTCTTGCTCCCATAAGTGTTTAACATGGTATCAGAGCGGGCGATTGCTGGTCCTGCTCCAATTTGAGACACTTGTTTTGTGGTCTCTATATATATGTCAGTTCTGCGTTACCTGACCTCTGTCTGCCATATTCCTTTTATAAAACCCGTGCCCTGCTCTTCTGTTGTGCTGTCATCCTGACCTAATTTGAAACATTCGAGCTAGCCTGACATTGAACGTTGGTCTGTCATATGCATTCCTATTCCTAAGTGTTGTCATGATCTGAGCATTGGCTCCTGAATGCTGTCCTACTTGCCTCAACGCCTCTGAAATATCTCTCGAATGTTTTGACTGAACCAACTGTGTTTTTAATGCCTGTAAAGTCTGCGTTTTTAACGCTGCTGGATTTTTCTGTCTCAAATTCATTGCATGTCCTAAAGCACAGTCTGCCCTTCGTGCTCTTGCACGTTCTGACATGGTATTAAGCTTAGTGCAGCAGGAGGGAATAAAACAAAGACACCTGGTCCTGGGCGACTGAAGCTGTCATACAATATGAGGGATTTGATCACTTGAACAAAGTAACGTTGCTGAAGAACGCCCCTGTCCAGAGCAGAAGGCAGACAAATGCTTTTTACTGCAATTGGTATGCGTTTGACTGCAATTTGTATTGTTTTTTATTACAATTGAATCTGTATTGCACTTGATTGCAATGGGAAATCGTGCTTGAAAGAAAATTTGAACCAAATCCGGATGTACATGGTTCAAAATAATGACAAAGTTGCAGAGATGATGATTTCCGTTGTGACAGATTCAGGTTGAAGACCCAAAAAAAAATTAAAATCTCATGAGAAAAGACAAGCATTACACTTTCTGACGGTTAGCTACCTGCGCATGCATCTCCCCTATGTGTCTTGTCTCAGTGTATTTCTTTTGGTGTTGAAATCAAACAAATTTTTAACGCTGGCCTATATTTGTCGGTAACCATTGGATGATGAGCGGACATGAGCCGAGATTTTTAACGTTGGCCTGAACGCAAGCATTTTTGAGTCGATATTTCTTAACGCTGGCTTGACTGTAATCATTTTCTTGTGCATTTTCTTTAGCAACATTGGTAGTTTGAAGTAGATGGTGTTGTGAAATTTCAGCTTCCTACAGGAGAATACAGTCTTTATTTCAGGTTACGACATGGAAGGCCTTCTAGAAGATTGGGTCATCGGATTTATGTCTTTGATCAAATTCATGGATGGGACTTGAAAACTGTTCAGTTCTCTCTTTCTACATCTGATGGTCAGCAAGCTATACGAGAGTGCTATTTGGAAGAGCCTGGTGAGATTGAAGGTAATGGCATTGTGAGTTATGCTCATGGAAACTGGACTGACTATTATGTTGGCAACTTTGAGGTTAAGAACGATAGAAAAGTGACAGAAGTCAAGTTCTCCCTGACACAAATTGATTACACACATTCCAAAGGTGGTCTTTGCTTAAACCTCGCTTCAATTATTCCTAGCAAGCTTCGGAAGGAAACAGTTAAGGATTTGTAAATATTTGTGAAGGATTGGGCAGTTTAAAAATACAGTAATATTGACATGCAGTTTCCATTTAGGATCTGAAAATTATATACTGTGAGTCATTGCTACTGTTTGTGTGCAGATAGGAAAGTTGATTGCATACAATAGAGTTAGTAAACTAAGGAAGAAATATTACGAGGATCTGCACTTGATGTATTTGCTGATTAAATGGCATAAAATTTATGTAATACTGCACTGACCCTAACTTTTTAGAGCAACTCTTCTTTGCCTGGGATTATTGGGCACTCAACTGAATTGTGACCGCCGTGCTGAGCCTCCTTTGGTAGAATTATGTTAGTGCATGACTCATTTTTCTGGTTTCTTTTACCTGTTTATGGCTTTGTCAAAACTTGGGGTATTTGATTGTAGGTTTCTTGGAAAATTTGCCACAATATTCATCTTTCTATTCATCTTCCAGAAAGATTGGCATTTCAAATCCTCAACTTGGGGCATTGTTTCTAATATTAGCAAATTTTCCAATAATTTTAAGGGCCTGGCTTTGGACAAAAGTACATATTTCATGAAGCTGAGAATATAAAGCCAACTGATTTTTGTCAAAAACATACACTGGAAGGAGCTACTCGGAACAGTTTGAATTTAATATATTCCCAGAACCATAAATTTATTGCACCTTTGGACTCTCTTCTTTATGTTTTATTTATATCCGAAGAAAAGTAGTTTATAACTGAAAAAAAAAAAAAGTAGTTTATATCCGAAGAAAAGTAGTCATAAGGGCTTCATTTCACAAATTAATTGTTGCAGCAGTCTCAAAGGTCGTCCCCGGGTGTTAACGACAGAGACATCTTTTAATTACAAAAGTTCATAACAAGAGTATTTGTGGGCAGAAGAGTTATTTGTAAAATAGTGAAATTTCCATGTAATGGAACAAACAGATGTGCATTGAATTGAAGCTTCATGTGGAAGGCATTGCTCAAGAGCCCCGAGCATAAACAGATCGGTGAAAAGCGAAACAACTGCTCCAAGACTCTTAAACACGAAAGTAAGGGTCAACATATGCAGTTTTGAAGGAAAATGGCCATAATCAGTGAAGTATTAGAGTTAATGAAAACTTTTATACAATCTATTGTTGATGACACATTACAAATCAGCATAGGATCACTCTCAGAAATTCAGACATGTCTACAAAATTCACAGGAAAAGATTGATTTTTTGCAGCTCGAATCTCAGCTACAACAAGAAGAATTACAGCAATGGAGTCATCATTCTGAACCTGTTTCTGTTCAGAAGATTGAAACAGACTCCCATAAACAATGAGACAATAATGTTACAGTGCATTTAAATAAAGCAGCAATTGTACATGCATATGTAGAAACTTATTCTGCACTTCCCAAGCCCATCATCAGACCTTGGGAACAACTTGTCCACAACAAGCACAGAACTGGTCTTGGATATGACAAGGACATGTCCTTTCATATTCCAGACTACTCAAAGCCCATTTAGTTTCAGAGTGTTGGATTCATTCATGACAGTTCACCTACTCCTCATGACAGTTCAACTTTAGTTGTTCTAGACTCTGCCCCTCTTCCACAGCAACAACAACAACAGATCGTGAAATGCCAACACTGTGACCGAGTTGGCCATCTGAAAGATCATTGTTTTGATCTTCATCCATGTAAGCACTGGATAAAACTAGTCATTCTTTACACAGATGCTTCAGAAACAAATGTCCTGCAAGAACAAAGATTCATCTTGGATGGATCACTTCTTGGCAATGGGCATCAACAGCCAAGAAGATATTCCAAACACATGTCAGAACTTGTTCCAGAGTATTTAACAATCTTGCAGTTGAGTTTTCTCCATCATCTCACCTTGTATCTGATAGGGGGGGGAATGATGGTCATCTACAAGCTTCAAAGCCACATCAAGCAAGCCTGAGCCACAACCTACCATACCAGATCCAGAGTTGTAGCCAAAGACAAAGATGCCCTTGAGCATGCCTTCAGTTGGTAATCTGGGACACTTCCTCTAGCAGAAGACTTCAGCTTCTTGCCAGTTTCAGAAGAGTTCCAGGAACACAATTGAGAACACTTCCTCTAGCAGAAGACTCCAGCTTCTTGCCAGCTTTGGAAGAGTTCTAGGAATTGCATTAAGCATTCCAGAGTTGTTGGTCATCCTTAAACCATCACAAGTTGAGACTTCCCTTTTCAGGTTGAAGTTCTCCCTTTTATGTGGGGTGAGACCTCCCTTTATTGGTTGAAGGTTTCCCTCTTCAAAACAATAGGAGCACTTCCTCTAGCAGAAGACTCCAGCTTCTTTCCAGTTTTGGAAGAGTTCCGGGAACTTCACTAAGCGTTCCAGTGTTGGTGGTCATCCTTAAACCACCGCCCTTTATACCAACATTTCAGATAGCACATTCAGCCTAGTGCTGCCATGCATTTTTGCACATTTTGTATTTCATCTCTCTTCTTGGACTCATACATAACCCTTCAGATTAAGGGGGAGAATGTTGGACACCTAATCCTCAATGGGTTAGTGTGGAAACCGAATGGACAAAAGGAGTCCAAGAGACCTTGGGATGTGGAACCCAACGGTCACAACAATGTACTATAAATGTATATCTCTTGTTAATAAAAATTGTACTTTCATGATTTATCATTCATATGTTCTTACTCCCATGAGTGTTTAACAATGGCTAAGAAGAAGAATAGATATTTGAAAGAGATGGACAGTTGCATGTTGCATGCAAGATCTCTTCCATCAAAATTATGGGTTGAAGCTATGAATTGTACCTCATACATCCAAAATATATCTCCTCATAAATTTGTTACAAGAAATAAAAAAATTGCGATGCTTGGACTGTCATGCAACCTAAATTCAATCATTTTCGCATTTTCAGATCTCGAGCATGCACGCACATTCCTACAAAGAAGAAAAAGGCTTTGGAGCTTCAAAAAAAGGAACGCATGGTTGTAGGATATTCTAATGAAGTCAAAGGGTACAAATTTCTTGATATCAACACCAAAGAGATATTTAGCAAAAGGAGTGTGAAGTTTGAAGAAGATGCTTTGCATGCACCACTAGATGAACCTGTTACACAATTTTCCTCACCACCAGTTGATGAATACGCAGTTGCTACTTTAGATTGGAATTATGATCTAGATGTGCCTTTTCCTATGACACTTCTTGGACCATTAGTTGTTGAACATCGAGATAATATCTCCTCTTGTATTTTAGAAGATTATCGACAAACTTCAACACAAAAATGGTGCAGCATGAGTGATCTCTTAGATGATCCTACCACTATACCTCTATTTGAGGAAGCTCAATAAGCAATCTTAGGTATGGATCCATGCATTCCCATGCATGATTATATTATGCATGCATATGATCCAGAGACTTATGCGGAAGCAATTGGGAACCCTAAATGGGAACTATCTATGAATGAGGAATACAATTCTCTCATTGCGAAACAAACTTGGGACTTGGTTCAGGTGGTTGCAGATGACCAAGTTAGTTGATATAAGGCACAGTTGTTGGAAAAATGTTTTCAACAGGTACATGGTGGTAACAATGATGATACTTTTACTCTAATGGAAAAAATAGATTCCATTCAGCTAGCTCTCTCCATTGTAGCAAAAAGAGGATGGGAAGTCCATCATATGGATGTGCATAATGCCTTTCTTCATGATGATCTCAAGGAGGAAATCTATGTGGAGCATCCACTGGGATACATGTAATATTTATCTCTAGTATGCAAACTAAAGAAGTCTCTCAATGGCCTCAAGAAGGCACATAGAGCATGGTATGCAAATATAGATTCCTATTTGTTATCTCAAAATTTTGTACATTGCATATATAATTTCAATGTTTATTTTTTTAAGAAAATTGACTCCTTCTTGATGATAGTACTCTACGTAGATGATATTTTGATAATAGTTAGTTCATCTTCTACCATTGTGGAGATTAAAATTGCAATGCATAAGTGGTTTTCTATGATAGATATGGGCTTGCAAAATTTCTTCCATGGACTAGAGATTAATCCTAATGGTTCTAGGATTACCATTTCTCAACCAAAGTATGCTAGAGATATTTTGTCACGATTTCACACGAGTGACTGCACGCTAGTAAATTTCTTATCGGGGATAAATCTTAAGAATGGAAAAGACACAACATTGGTTGACTACACATTGTACCATTAGCTTGTGGGGAGTCTACTTTATCTCACTCACTCTCATCTTGATCTCTCATATGTCACAGGAGAAGTTTCCAGATACATGTAGGAGCCACATGAGTTACACTGGAAAGTTGCAAAGGGCATCCTTCAATATGTCCAAGGGACAATCACCTACGGGATTCATTATGCAACCAATTTTTCTTTAGATCTCATTGGGTTCATAGATTCAGATTGGCCTGGAGAAAAACTTGATCACAAGGCCACCTCCAATTATGTACTTAATTCTGGATCCGACCCCATTTTTTGGTCAAGTAAGAAGAAAGCTTCCATTTCTTTATCATCAACAAAGGTCGAGTACTGAGGAGTAGTCAATGCCACTATTTAGGCCATTCGGAAACACCATTTCCTTTATGAGCTTGGTATCAATCTCCGTCATCTGACTGCCATATGGTGTGATAATTAGAGTACACTAAAGTTTTTCAGAGATCCACTGCAACTACCACAGACCCAAACATATCGAGATCCACATACATTTCATTAGAGAATTGATTCATGATGGGATCATCAATCTGTAGTATCTGTAGTACTATCATAGTTCTAAGCAGTCTATTGACATCTTCACCAAGAGATTCATTGAGCATAAGTTTCAATTTCTACGAGATCATCTTGTGGTGAAGGACATGACTGCCTAACAGTTGTCTTTCTCTACTTTTTGCATTATATTTTGAAGGGGAATTTTCTTCCCACTAGGTTTTCCCTCTTTCCTCTTTTCATGAATCATGGGTACCTAAAATAGCCTTGTTTCTGAGACTCAATCATTTTGCATCACACTAACCTAAGTTATGCTTATGGTAGGTTGTTGGTTTACATGCACCTAGTTAACCTTAATTAGCTTAAGTTAAACTCTAGTTCTTGCATGTGCTTTTCATTTAGTTATCGTGAGTTAAATCTAGTTCTTACATGTCATGTGCACTTGCCTTTAGTTAGATAATTATAGTGCTTGCATGTGGTTCATGCACACATTAACATAACATAAAGCACACTTCTTTTTAGTTAGATTTTATTAGCCTTAGTTATTGGACATACAACTAAGCTTAACTTAGTTGCTTTAAGTATGATTCTCAAATCAATATTGAGTAATTGAATTCATATTTTGTTCCAATTTTCCTTTTCAACTCTTGCAATTTTTCCCAATTATTATTCAACTATATATTTATCTATGCTCAAATAATTTTACATTTCGAAACATGAATTAAAATTTAGTAGGATCATGGCCTTAGGATCATGGCCTTAGGACATGTAAGTTGTGTTGAACTAGCACAAATGGGAGTAAACAAATCTTTTATTATCAAATCAGCTATGTTAGATCTATGTTCATAATTTGGAATGATAGTTTGAGTTCAGATCATTATTGAAAGGAATTTTAGTTGGAAACCAAGAGGAATCATAGTTTGAGCTAGTAGTTTGTTTAACAGATATTTATAGTAAAAGGAAAGGAAGTGCATTATAAATATAAATTATTCTAAATTTTTATTCCACTTTATATTTTTCATTTTAAAGTGCAAATTTCTCATCTTTGTATAATGAGTAATGTTAAATAATAAGGAAAATTAACTATAAGAAATGATAGCATTGTTGAAACAAGTTTCCCTGGGAAGATGAAAAAGTATCTCTATATATTCCATAAGTTTTTATTGTTTAGAGAGAAAATATTAAATTGAATATCCATCATATAAGAAATGGAAGAAAAAGGAGGAGAAAACTTCTCTATTTTAATAATTTATGATAATTAAATATTTATGATAAAATGATTTTTCTTTATTTTAGTAATTTTTTTTTTACATTGAAATTTAAACAAAAATATATCCATCACAAATTGTTCAATAATGCAAATTTCGTCTTTTACATATACTAATAGGTATCCATGAGTTAAGAAATGTATTAGTTTGAAGAAATGCATTCATAGACTCATCAAATTATAACATATATCCTTAGTAAGAGTAAACTTTGAGGAGAAAGTTCTTGGAGTCACCTCACCAAGGTAATGTATGGATTCACTTTTATATATTTTCTATTTGTAACAAAATCTCCTAAAACTATCTCCTAGTTTACTTACATTGATTTAGTGACAATTTCAAGCAATTTGCTTTCCAATGAATCCTTCAAGTGGATCCAAAAGGGTTTGTATTTTGTATTGTAGTTAGGTCTAGGTTTTTGCTATTGTAGAGTATGGAAGTTGATCTTTCTTGTCATGTGTGTAGGTTATGTGGAGCTAATCCTCCTCCTCCTCTTCCATTTCAAAATTATATATCCATTAAGGAGCACAAATTCATAGGATCCTTCCTTGCCTCACTACTTCATAAAGAGGGTTTTTATGACATTTATTTAAGATGAAATTATCATTTAGTATTAAATTTATGCTTTTGCCTTAACTATTTAGTATATTTTAAATTATTTTAAATTAAAAATTCTCATGGCTTCTTAAATAAACCTTGATGTAAAACACTTGCATGCTTCACACACATATACTCTGCATACGCTAGGTAAAACAACGCAGTGGCCACACCATCTTCATACTTTGTGATGACACCATATAAATACTCTATGGTGGACCATGATTCAACACACATATTCGACGGGTGGAGCTTAAACTTTGTTGAGAGTGGAGTTATAAGGTAAGCTAAAAACAACAGTTTGGGCATCAGCGCTGGATTGGGCAACAGGGAATGAAAAATGGAAGTGCTAAAAATAGAAGTTCTATTTTTAGCAGTGCAGTGTGGATTCCTATTTTAGTCAGTTCCTAGACTAGAAATAGGAAGTAAAATTCGAATTTGGTCTTACCAGTAGTTTGAATATTAATTAATTAATTCAATTTGAGTCAATTAGTTAAGGAAAATCAAACTTGAAGTCTTTGTGAGAACATGCAATAATTTCTCCACTGATTGGGGAATGTGTCCTTGATTTTCTCCACTGATTGAGGAATTAAAGATGAGTTCTATATTGAGAGGATTAGTTGACTTACTTTAACTTAGTCAAGTTCAATTAGATTAATTTAACAAGTTGTTAAATTAATGAGATTCAGTTTGTTGATGCTTACATGCATGTGACAACTGGTATTTTCATATAACTAAGCATTCACTCATGGATAATTGATGCATGGTAGTTCAGACAGAGACCCAGATGAGATCAGATGAGGGACAGTGTACTATCAGTTGCTAGGATATTCCTTGTGAATATTCCTTGCATGCAGGAGGAATATTAGTCCTCAAGGATTGCGTAGTTGGACCTGAGGTTGACAGTAGGTATGACTGGGGCCAATTCACACATGTTATGTAATTGGACCCCAATCAAAATTGTGCAAAGAAATAGGGTCTTGGAGGACTTGTGGCCTATATATTTAGGCCTAGGTAGTCCATGAGCTAGATCATCAGAGTACAAAGAGAGCAGGATAGCTTTTGAGCTTATTCTTTTTGTATGTTGTTGAGGATTTCCACTTGATTAATAACACAGAGATGGGGTTTTAGGCTGGTGCTTTTCCCAGATAAAATCTTCTGTGTTATGTGTGATTGATTCCTTCTTATCAGTTATATGTGTTCATGCTTGATGTTGCTCATGGTTGATTAGCTTCCGCAAAGTTTATGGTAGATGTAGATCTAGTATTATGCTTTAGTACATTGCATATATCAGTTTGATCTGCAAGCGAAATTTCTACATGATATCAGTGAGCTAGTTGATTTGCAGAGAAAATCCTACATGGTATCAGAGCACAGGTGATCAAGGAAGAACAATATACAAGAAGGGAGAAGTTGAAGTTTGCGGTTTTTGAATATTGAGTTGAGTTCTTATCACATCTTTTTCACCGATGGCGTTGTATGGTTTGAGACTCGAATATCCCCTTGATGGCAGTTCGAATTATATAGCCTAGAAGGATCACATGGAGGCAATATTAGAAGATAATGGCCTTAAGGACTTCATTGATCAAGAAGTCCCAAAGCCGACTGATGCTACTCAACTGGTGGAACGGAAGAAGTGTGTGGCTAGAGCTAGGAGAATCCTCCTAGAGGGAGTTCGAGATCACATTGTCTTGAGCCTCCATGGGAAGGAGACTCTGTTTTCGATGTGGAAGACATTGAAAGATCTTTATCAAAATAGCAGTGATCAGAGGAAGCTGGCACTGAAGGACAAACTTCGAAAGATCAAGTGTGAAAAGGATGACACAATCTCTATGTATCTGAACAAGCTCACCTCATGCAGGGATATGGTGAGTCTATGACTGCTGATGATGATATGGTGAGTCTAGCACTCCTTGGCCTTCCTAAGAGTTGGCATAGCTACCAAGACTCAGTGAATGGAAGGGATAAACTTCCAGATTGGGAACTATTATGGTTGGATATGATGCAGGAGGATATTAGACGGAGAACCAGAGATGGTTCTTCATCCATGGAGGATGAAGAGAACTGTGCCTTAGCAAGTAAGTTGAAGAAGGGGAAGGAGAAGGTTTCTCTTCCCAAATCCAGTTCTTCCCATGGTGGGAAGAAGGTTGACAAATCAAAAGTGTGATGCTTTCGTTGTCATGAGGTGGGCCATTTTGTTACAAATTGTTCACTGAGGAAATCCAAGAAGGGATCCAGGGAAGGATCTCAAGGTGAGGCACTTGCTTCACAGTTCGAGTTGGATTTCACACACGTCGCATGCATGGTTTCATCCATGGTGGGAAGTGGTTGGTTTCTTGACAGTGGAGCTTCTTTCCACAAGACTGGTGACAAGAGTTTGTTCAGTACTTTGGAGGAGAAAGATCTCGAGATACTCATAGCGATGGGTAATGATGAAAAGTATAGTGTCTTAGGTGTAGGCACGGTTATTTTTTAGAGGGAGCATGGAGCTTGCCTTACCTTGACCGATGTCAAGTATGTACCAGGACTAAAGAGAAACTTGGTGTCGATCACGATGTTGGAAGACAGAGGCTATGATACAGGTCAAGAACCTGTATGCTTTTGAGGTTCAAGATGCATGCAAAGCCTTCAGCAGCAAGGCAACAGATGGAGACTTGGTGGTTGAGAAGGAGGGTATATTACCTCTCAACATGCAGTGCCAAAAGAAGTCTCAGACGATTGTGGAGGAGCCAAGATTGGTGCAGCAGCTTCAGGAGGTTGTGGAGCAGCCACAATAGGGGAAGCTGAGAAGAGATCCAGTAGAGACATCTACTCATGCAGAGACCTCCAGTAGGGGGAAACTTCAAGCCAAGTGGGCAGAAGAATCACATGCAGCCATACCTCCAAGTAGGAGTTGGGCCGATGTAGAGTGATCGTCCCAAGGAGGAGGGGCAGGATCCTTGAGGTACCCAACCTCTTTGATTCGACTTTGCTATGAGAACCCCGATGAGGAGTAACAAAACTGACTGATTAGTTAGAGACAAATGCGGATGGAGCGGCAGAGAGAGCTACAATGCAGGGAATCCCAGGATAGGCAGAGCATGTAGGCTACAGCAATGCGAGAGGCACAAGTGTGTTGCACAGTGCAAGGTAGCACAGAGAAGGGTGCAACAGTGCGAGATGCATGGAGATGTTGCAGTTGCGTAGAGGTCAGAGAGGGATCACTTATCACCAGCAGAAAGAGCTTCAAAGGATGTTTCTAGCCCAACAGAGAGGTCAGTTGGGAGTATTTTTTTGTTCCAAGAGTTGCTGGAGCAACAACACTTGGTAGATGTGTTGCATGCATAACATTCTAGAGGTACAGGATTAGGTTCAAGTTGAAGCCTTTCTTCTTGAGAGGGAGTGTTGAAAATTGGCAACAAGAAATTGCTAAAAATAAAAGTGCTAAAAATAGCAGTTTGGGCATCAGTGTTGGGTTGGGCAACAGGGAATGAAAAATGGAAGTGCTAAAAATAGAACTTCTATTTTTAGCAGTACAGTGTGGATTCCTATTTTAGTCAGTTCCTGGACTAGAAATAGGAAGTAAAATTTGAATTTGGTCTTACCAGTAGTTTGAATATTAATTAATTAATTCAGTTTGAGTTAATTAGTTAAGGAAAATCAAACTTGAAGTCTTTGTGAGAACATGCAGTAATTTCTCCACTGATTGGGGAATGTGTCCTTGATTTGCTCCACTGATTGAGGAATTAAGGATGAGTTCTATATTGAGAGGATTAGTTGATTTAGTTTAACTTAGTCAAGTTCAGTTAGATTAATTTAACAAGTTGTTAAATTAATGAGATTCAGTTTGTTGATGCTTGCATGCATGTGACAACTAGCATTTTCAGGTAACTGAGTATTCACTCATGGATAACTGATGCATGGAAGTTCAGACAGAGACTGAGTTGAGATCAGATGAGGGAAAATGTACTATCAGTTGTTCGGATATTCCTTGTGAATATTCCTTGCATGTAGGAGGAATATTAGTCCTCAAGGATTGAGTAGTTGGACCTGAGATTGACAGTAGGTACGACTGGGGCCAATTCACACATGTTATGTAATTGGACCCCAATCAAAATTGTGCAAAGAAATAGGGGCTTGTAGGACTTCTGGCCTATATATTCAGGCCTAGGTAGTCCATGAGCTAGATCATCAGAGTGCAGAGAGAGCATGATAGCTTTTGAACTGATTCTTTTCGTATGTTGTTGAGGATTTCCACTTGATTGATAATACAGAGATGGGGTTTTAGTCTGGTGCTTTTCCCAGATAAATTCTTCTGTGTTATGTGTGATTGATTCCTTCTTATCAGTTATATGTGTTCATGCTTGATGTTGCTCATGGTTGATTAGCTTCTGCAAAGTTTATGGTAGATGTAGATCTAGTATTATGCTTTAGTACATTATATATATCAGTTTGATCTGCAGGTGAAATTTCTACATGACATCAGTGAGCTAGCTAATTTGTAGAGAAAATTCTACATTATATGTTGTAGAGATTCTTTGACTCGTCTTCCAAGTATGGAGTAAGCATGAAAGTGCACAATTTTTAATTTTCAATTGCAAGGTAGTAAGCGATTGGTAATTTTCAGAGAAATCACTCAAATAATAAATGTGGTTTCTTACATATTTTGATTGTAGATTTCATTTGTTTCAGAATCAAATTGGAGCTCTGAGGAAGGCTCTATTTATGATTCATCCCAATCTAGTTTTACATAGGAATTTGTCTATGTTTATAGTTATATCAAACTAATTTATAATTTTTATTGATGTTATAATGTTGCATGTTGATACTTTATAATTTTTGTTGATGTTTTATTGTTTCATGTTGATATAGAAGATCCTAATTAATGAAATTGGCAACATATTGAGATTTTGTTACTAACTCTTATTTTTGTTTCAACTGTAAATATTAGATTCATTACTTCTTTGTTCTTCATATTCTTGATGGGTTTATTTATATCTTGATGAGTGGGAGCTTTCGTTCTCTGGGTTAGCGAATGGTTCATAAAGAAAATTCTTCCTGTCAAACATCTCTACTCAGTCTCAAAGCAAATACGTGCCATGTTAGGTCCCTATACTACTAGTGTATCCCCTTATTGCTATCAGTGAAACCCCCTTATTTTATTTGTGTGCCCATGTAGTCCCCATATTGTTATTATTGTGACCCATAGAATTCCACTATTGTTATTGTTGTGCCCTTACAATATTATTGTTATGTAGGCTTTGATTATATTGTGACCTCTTAGACTCCTATATATAGAAAGGAGGCATTGTCATCTGTATCATCCAATAATTGTTCATTTGTGTAATTTAAAGGAGCTTTCCCCCTCGAAGATTTTTATTTTGAAGTCATTGATCTATTTTTTCTTCTATTTTTTAAGTTGGTTGCATAACATTTGGTATCATAGCTTTCGATTCTAGGGTTTCGCTCCTTCAATTAGGTCATTGTTGAATTTTTGCTATAACAATTTTTATACGAAGCTTTAGAAGCTGCAATCAAAACCCATTTGATTCGAAGCCTTGGTGAACCTTGTGTACGAATTTCAGATCTTGCCTCACTATATTTTCGAAGATATGATCTGAGGAATGTAGGGTTTTAGGAGGCTCTAGAATTCGATCTCAAATAGGTGTCCTTGGGAAAATAGTCATAACCTTCCCTCTCAGTATCATATTCAAACTTCATAAAACATTATAGAAAGAGAACGGATGTTATTTCTTTGGGTATCGTTTTCAGGGCCAAATGTTGAAACAGTGGCACATGGCACTTCGTACAAGTTCACTTTATTGAACAAGTCTATAATCAAGTCATCGTGGGAAAATGAGCATAACGCTTTCTTAGATAATCCAATATCAATCAAACTTTTGTGGTTGGAAATAGAACTCAAACTAATAAAATACAACAAAATTTCAGACCTTGGGGATCCAAAATTTTAGAGATACATCAAATTCAAAATCGAGCTCCTACAAAGCAAAAAAAAAGACGTGTAGTTTTTTTAAAATTTGCATAAGTGTTTTTTGAGAAATTAGTTTGAAGTGATTCAAAGGGAATTGTGAAACATAATTATCATTAATTAATGACCAAAATAAAGAAAATGGAAAAACCTAGTAAGAAACCTAAAATCTCTACTATGACACATGAAGAAGAGGAAGAAATGCAACATGATATATCAAAATTACGAGAGCAAGTGCAACAAATTTCGTTCTCACTAAAAGTAACCTAAGCTAAGAGGGATGGTTTAAAGAATTGAATGGAAGCTAAGATTGATGGTATAGAAGAAAAACTGAAAATAAACATGGATGATTTGAAGAAAGACATGGAAGGTTTGAAGGAAGGTTTCACAAATTTGCTACAAGAAATGCTTGCTAATGGTGAAAAGGTAGTAGAGGAAACTCATGATGAGAACAAAAGAAATGTTAATCATGATTCCATAAACTATATTGGATTGAAGACCCACCATATTCCAAAAACCGAGATGAGGAATTTTGATGACAAGGATCCCGTAACATGGATACTAGAAATGGAGCAATATTTTGATCTCCATAATGTGAAAAACACACAAAAGCTACGCATTCAACTTTATATCCCTTTAAGGTATAAGTTAATTTTGAAATCCCCATCTTCGAGGGTCAAATAGACGTAGATGCCATAGATAAATGGTTAAATCTTCTAGAAGGGTAATTTTCTGTTCATGATTTTTCCAGTCAGGAAAAGATTATTTTTGCTCTTCTCAAAGCAGCCCCCCATGTCGAGGACTGGTGGGAAACCTACTGCGAGAAGAAGGATGAAAGTACGAGCTCACTATTTTCAGCCACACCCACTTGGAATTCATTCTGGGATGCCATGAAGGAGCAATACTACCCTGTCAAAAGCTATGAGGACAAATACATAAAGTGGACCACGCTGTGGTAGGGAAGGGACCAAGATGTGCAGGAGTTCACAAACATTTTTCATACCCTTCGCACATAGTTGGGTATCAAGGACTCTGAGCTGCATTTGGTACTGAAGTACCGTGGCTACCTACACAGGTACATCCAGGATGAGATGGAGTTCCTGAACATCTCCTCACTCGACACAACGTACCGATACATTGTCAAAATCAAGCAGAAGTTTAAACAAAAGAAGCGAGACTTTGGATCTGTGAATCCGAAGAACAAAGGACAAAGCCAACATGGGGTGACCTAAGACAACCTGTAGAAGCCGCAAGAAAGGAACAACACCGTGAATTCAAAGAAGGACACAGGAAAGTGGTTTGAGTTGCATAAGAGCCCCACTCACAACACAAGTGAGTGTCAGCCCAAGCAGTCGCTGGTGGCTGAGTTGAAGGCTTCTGAATAAGATGCATGTTCCGACCCTGAGTCAGAACCCGACAAGGGGAATGAAAAAGGGAAGAAAATCATTGATGCAAAGCCCAATGCCACTGTTGCCACCACCAAGGTCCATGAGAATGAGCTCGAAGATCCAAAGGAGGGGGAGCCTCTTTTCCACTCACAGATGTGGGTGAAGGGTTCATCGCTGCAATTCATTGTTGACAATGGGAGCCAAAAGAACCTCATTTTAGTAGAGGTAGTGAAGCGGATGGGCCTCCCGATTACACCACCCCCGCAGTCATACAGTATCAGGTGGCTTCACCAAAGATGAGATCTTCGAGTCTGCCAACAGTGCCACCTTCCCTACATCATCAAGCCCTTCACAGATGAGGTATTGTGTGATGTTTCACCTCTTGATGTTTTTGATGTACTATTAGGCCAACCATACTTATGGAGGAAACATATTGTGTATGAGTCAAGACCTAGCACTGTTATTATTACTTTGGGTAATTCATTTTATAGGATACGGAAGGTAGCCCCATCTACCACCACCTCTCTGATCTCTGCTAAGAAAGGCACTAAGATCATCTCCCAGACTAGGAAATTTATTTTCTGTCTGGTTCAATCTCAAAGTAAGGGGAAGATCGTAGCCACATCCATGACCCTTGCGAAGGGTTCCTCCATGTAGCAGCAGTAGCAGGTGGATATAGTCATGAAAGAACACATGAACATCTTCTCCCCACTCACAGGGATACGATTTCACTGTCAGGTCAAGCATTCATTCAATCTAACTCCCAGAGCACCTCTACCCAATAGGTCGATATATCACCGCTCCATTCTAAAAAATGACAAGTACAAGAAGCGACATGGTCCTTATACCAGTACCAAGGCTGTGGGGAATAATGCTTTGGAACACAGCATTCCCCCATTTCTTCGCTTGCACCGAGTGTTCAGTGTGAACTGCCCTCTACCATGCTTCCCACCATTACTAGACACATCAGAGATTGTAGAACAACTCACCAGGGACCAAGTTCAGTAGATGGAGGAACTCCTCGCAATGGGGACCATTACTTCCTAAGGGGGGAGGAAAGATCCAAGTGGATATTGGTGGCCACCCACCTATCCCACTTGGACCCCCACAACTGCCTCTTTCAGTTTTTCAGTTTCCATATTGTAGCACAATTTACTATTTTTAGTCATTTTTTAGGTGATGAACTTCCAGAGCCGTTTTGAAGCCCTAAACGATGTTTTTTTGGGACATATGGGAGCAACATGGATCCATGGACCTATGTTTCCCTTCCCAGAGTTGTAGTCCTCAGATAGATCTTTCTAACAAGCTATTGTGTGCATCAAACGAAGATCATATGCCAAAGTTACGACCCTAGGAAGTTGATGTACCAATTTACTCGCAACGAGGCCCATAGTTTGGTGTTTCATCTCCTAGGGTTAGGTTTTTGGATGTTTATGGTTTTTCATTATTTCTCAACAATTTGTCCTGAAGATGAGTCTAGGTTCAGACTCGAAACGTCGACCAAAAATCATGAGCACTGTGGAAAATCCGAACTCCTTTCAAAAATCTCACCACAGTAACTTGCAAAAAAAAAAAGGACTTTGAGCCTCATTGTAACACAATTTAGAGGCATGTAGCCGCCACATTTCTTCTGAGAGATAAGCTACCATTGCCCTAGCTGGTTTGTTTCCATTTCTGTTTGTAAGAAAGATTTAGTATTTTACATTAATGAAATGAAGTATTATTTCTATTGCATCTCTGTATTTATGGTTCTCTGTAATTTGTTGTGTTCATGTTTAAATCTAGATCAGTGGAGGTCACTTTGCAACAAAGAGGACATCATTCAAGGTGTTACGAGCTGGTTATTATTGACCCACTCTTCATCAGGATGTGAAAATATATACTATTCAATGTGATCGATGCCAAAGGATGGGAAAGCCTACTCCAAGGGATGGAATGACTCTGCAACCTCAAGTGACAAGTGGGGCATGGATTTCATTAGGCCTATTGACCCTCCTTCCAAGCAAAATCAATATATCATTGTGTGCATTGACTATCTGACTAAGTGGGCTGAAACCAAGGAAATCAAGACAGCAACAGAGGAGAAGGTGGTTGAGTTCTTAAGGGAGAATGTATTCTACAAGTTTGGGTACCCTAGAGAACTGGTCACTAATCAAGGCAGCCAGTTTACCTCCAACATGGTTGAAGACTTGTTAAGCTAGCACAAGATTAATCATAGAACCTCCACTCCCTATCACCCACAAGCTAATGGGCAAGTGCAGGTGACCAACAGAATGTTGGAGGGAATTCTAACCAAAGTAGTTAGCAGGAGTAGAAAATATTGGGCAGATAAACTAGTTGAGGCCACCTGGGCCTATAATACCACCTGGAAGACCACCATTGGATTCACACCCTATGAGCTAGTCTATGGGAAGAAGGCCCTACTATCCATTGAATTCGAGTATAATACATTGAGGATGGAAGCCCAACTATGTCTAGATCTTAGCAGTGCACAAAAAGAGAGATTGCTCTCATTGAATGGTTTAGATGAGTTCAGAATGCAGGCCCTCCTACACATAGAGGTAACTCAAATTCAGGGGAAGATCTGGCATGATAAGAACATCAAGGATAAGCAATTTCAAGAAGGTGATTGGGCTTTGTTATATGATTCTAGATATAAATACTTTAAGGTCAAATTAAGGACTAGATGGTTAGGGCCTTATGTTATAGAGAGGTGTCATGATAATGGTTCAGTGCAGATCAGAACCATAGATGTCGAGGCCTTTCCTTTACTTGTTAATGGGCACATATTGAAAGTTTACAAAAGGACATTATCAAAGCAAGAGTTCATAGATGGTATAAAAAAAACAGTGATGATGGTGGAGCAAGTCTCAGCTCCTGCCTCATCAAGTCACTGAAAAAGAAAAAAAAAGAAAATAAGGAGACCTAGGTGAAAACCTCCATGAGGTGCCTGACTCCCACTATTGGGTTGAAAACCTCTTGAGGCAGCCCAATGGTGTCAAAAAAAAAAAGAAAAAAAGAAACACAAAGAGAAATAAAAGGATCTTTGGGCGAAAACCTCTCTTGAGGTGCCTAGGGCAAGCAGCTAGGATGAAAACCTCTTAGAGGCAGACTAGTTGTTTTCAAAAAAAAAGAAAGAGAGAAAAGAAAAGTATGAAAATGATGTTTGCAGGTCAGTAAGAGGTCGATCAGAGCAGCAATGGAGAATCAAAAGGGACCTATTCATCTCATATTTTTATTTCTCCATTCATTATCCTTCACCATTCCACCATTCATTTCATTTTTTCACTCATTTGACTCAGTTTGCAAGGGTTCTATGTTTTCTACAGGATTCCCTATAAACCTACATGATCCATTGAAAACCTACAGGATGATCTTGTAGGAATTATAGTGGCTTGGGAATCCTAAAGGAAGCAACCCTAGGGCAAAGAAATGACCTACCCATGTCAAAAAAATAAATTCCTACATCACCATCTCATTACCATACCACTCTCCACCTTGATCACCCTTGCATTCATCATTGAAAAAATCAGTTTTTATTTTTTTTTACAGTTTTCAAGAAAAAATACAGAGAAAGAGGATGAGACAAAGAGTAGGGGGAACAACACTTGAAGGTTATTTTTCATTATTCACACACCCCTAGACCTCCTCTCTATCCATGTTCATCAACCTAAGGTCCCAACAGTGGAATATGATTAAAAATTTTGAGGGAGAAGAAACTATAGGACATCCTATAGGAAATCCTAAAGCAGCCTATCCCACCAAACAAAAATCATAAACTGCAGCAAGTTTCAAGCATGGAGATCCAAGGGTAGAAGGAGCTCCTCCAAAAGAGCATCAACATCATCACCCTCAACTAGGTACCTGCACATCAAGCAAATCATCAAAGGACAATATATAAAAAAAGAGAGGGAGAAATCACATGCAGCCAACATACAACAAGCACCTCATTTCTTCAAAAAACTGCAACAAGGTATTGTCACCACAGGTAAGTATCTCGCTTCACTCTCTCATTTGCATAATGTAATCAAAATATGTAAATATTGTGAACGAGACTATTTATAAGCGAAAGGTGGTGAGTTAACCTGGCCACCTTCGCTCAGTCAACGAGGACAAAATAGTTAGTCCTCACACATGTGGCAACATTCAAGTCAAAGAAAAGGAGGATGAGGTTGAAAGAAGTTAAGACTATGGATGCCTGAAGTGGGAGTTGATTACGAGGTGAGGGGAATGATGATGTGGTAGTGGGGACCAACGATCCAAAAATAGAAATGTGTACCTCAGCTGCTAGCACACCACCTCACTTAACTCGAATATAAGAGGAAATAAACGTTGATCCCCGTGCATACATGCATTCATCTTCTCGAGTCTCACTCTAGAAAAGTCTCTCTCAGCCCTCAAGCAACCTATATGAGAGGGAAACTTCATTCTTTCCTATGCAGGATCTCCTACAGGATCCTACACGAAATCCTATAGGATCCCATAGGAATCCTACAGGATACAGTCAAGAAGTCTACACGATTGGAAGTGAGCAATTTTCAGAGGAGGAAATAAAGGGGTTGGCTATATCAAGCATTATGAGGAGGTAGGCTTTTCATTTCCTCCCATTTTTCCAAGTGAAAGGAACAAAAAATCTTCTAATTTGATTGAAATTGATAGTTTTATAAGAAAATTGCATCCACAGAAATTTCAGTATGATTTCCTCCTTCATTAAAATTTTGTGTCATACATCTCTTCTCCTCCATTCACCAGGAAAAATGACAGGAGGGTTTACTAGAAGGGAGCCCATCAACACTGTGAGGATTCACCAACACCCTCCTGTGCTATAAATATTCACAAGGCATAATTGGATGGGGTACATTGAGAAATTGAGGGGGTATGATGATGGAGTAGCTAGAGATTTCACTCTCTCCCTCATTTCATTGAGCAGGACCCATGCCACTATTGTTGTGAGAAGCCTCTCCATAGAGCTCACCCTTGAAATCATAAGCAGAATTACCACACTTCTGTTAGGAGTGCCTTGGAGAAAGGAAGACAAGGGAAATAGCCAAACTGCAAAGAAGAAATTCTTTCTAGAGGGAGAGGAGGCCATGGAAGACAATAATGGAGTGAGAAGAGAAAGCCTACCATACCCATGGAATGAAATAAGCTACCACCTTATGAAATACATATCATGTGAAGGTAGGTATAGTGTGATATATGGATACCACTTTAGGCTTCTTGAAGAATTGAGGTTTGGAGCAGATACACCTCCTCACCACAGACTAGCATGCCCTACTTCCTTCTTCAATCCTTTATAGATATAAGCATAAAAGTGAAGGAAGGAAACTACCAGTAGCTGGCCCATCATGGGTTAATTAGACTCATCATAGAAGATGCCCACCACAACCTTAGAATTCCTATCACATGGGAAACTTTTAGAGACATACACACAGAGGAGGATATAAAAGACCTCACAAATGACAAAAGCCCTACTACTAGTGAAAGGGATGAAGAGGAAACTAAAACGGATGAGGATCTAGAGAGGGATGAAGAGGACATAGATGAGGAAGAAAAAGAGAAGGAAAGTGGTGAAGAAACAAAGGAAGATTCCAAGGAGGAAACTGATGAACAAGGTGAAGAAGAGGAGAAGTACAAAGATGAAAAAGGGAATGGAAAAGAGGAGGCAAAAGACAAGGAAGAGTCACCTAGGGTGTCTCCAGAACCCATTGAGAGAGAGGCAGCAACTTCCCTCACTACCCTTAGCACCCCTATTAAAAAAAAAGGAAAAAGTCAGAGACAAACTCCATTATACTTCATAACAAGAAAAAGTACAAGGTTAAGGTAGGGAAAACCTCAAACTCCCACCAAGGTTCCCATTATTATTGAAGACTCACCTAAACAACAAGAAAATATGGCTCCTCTTGTTAAAACTCAAGGAGAAGGATCCTTAGCACAAAACTCCCCTAAGTCTCCTATCACTTATGAGAGAAGTCCTGTGACTAGATCTGCCTCATCTAAGGGAAAAGACATCCTACAGGATACACATCAGGACGTACAGGAAGCAGAGGCAATCCTATAGTAAACTCTGCTAAACCTACAAGAACAAAAATTGGATAAGGGAGTACGCAACAAGAACCAAAGAAGGAGGACCCAGAGCTAAGGGAACCTAGTCATCAACCTAACCTTGACTCCTATTACATATTTATTGAAGGGGGCAGGGTCATTCCATAAAAATGTTCCATCCCATTATTCTTTGAGCTTGAGAAAGAAAGAGCCAAAATACATAGATGGATGCATATTGCCAAGTCCAAGGGAGTAGAGGACATAGGGCACATGGAGGAAAAGCTTAAAGAGATGGGCAAATAACTAAGTAGCCTAAGGGACAAAGAGGCCATAATGAAAACTCAGTTGGAGGTAGAAAATTCATGGTTGAAAGGACAACTGAAAGAAAAAGAGATTCAATTGGAAACCATGGCCAGTCTATCTTTAGAGGCAATCCAATTCATGATGCCATCTAAGTCCTATGCATTATACCTTAAGGAATAGTGGCTATAGTTCCAAATCAAGACCCTCGCACAGAGAGGCACTATGACATTCCAGGGTTATAGACAGTTCATTGATATTTGTAATCAAAGAAAACTGGAAGATAGGGCTAAGATGTTTGAGTTCTACTTGCATAACATGGCCTTGACAAATTTGAATGTATGGGACCCTAATGCAAAACTAGGGGATTTACAGTTAATGGCCTTGGCATCATGGATGAACCATGAGGAAGCAAGGGATGCATAAATGAAGAAGATATTGGCAAGAGAAAAAACAGAGCCTCTCATGATAAGAGGTGAGCAGTCAAATCCAATGGCTATCATCAACACACATAATTTAATTTCAAATGATCCACAACTTGCACCCAGATACCTCGCTGCCCAAGATCAAGCAATTACACATTTTGAAGATATGTTTAGGCTGTTAGGGGATGACATCATGCAAGTCTGCCAAAGGAGATGGAATACTCTGCCATACTGTTTGCAAATCAGAGAGTACCATTCTCCTCAAAGAATGAGTGAGCCATTGAACAGGACCCCATGTACAAGAAAACCATCCAAAGGCTCAAAGTCAATTGGATTAGCTTAAGACTCAGTGCACCACTACTCTTGAGGATGTTAGAAGGAAGGAACATGAAGAAAGAAAGAAGTGGGAGGAGATAGAAAGGAAGGCATGATTCTATGCACAAGAAGAGGAAACCATGACAGAAGCATGGGATGTCAAGAAGGCCACTAGGGATATGAAAGATATGGATATTGATTGAGTTTCTCATAGGATGAGCAACACTTTCAGTAGGGGGTGATGATGAGCCTCATCATTGGGTAACTATATGGACCTTAATCCACCTCCTAGCTTAGTCAAATAAACTCTTCTCACAATTTATTATATGTTTTTATTATGTTTTGTTTAATGAGATGAGTCAAAGTGAGATATTATGCCTAGTGGACTAATGTGCATTTAATGCAGGCTTGTGAGAGAAAATCAGGGAATTTTGGGAAGATTAAACACTGCAACTTGAATGGGACAAGGAAGAGAGATTGTAGGAGGTAAATCTTCCTCGTTTACTCCTACCTCATTCGAATATTCCTCCATCAATCACACTAGCTCCAGTAAAGCAGCCAAGTCATGAAGATCAAAAGGCAACTAAACAAGTGATAGTCAAAGAGTCAGTTTATCTCGAGTTTAGGATCCGAGCCTCCCTAGATTTAAGGAATTCATTGGGCACTTCAGTTGTATAAATAAATAGGCCTAGAGCCTCATTAGGATTCAAATTTTTGTTGTAAAAACAATAGTTATTTTTTAGCTCCAGACTTGTGGAAGACATTGCTATGTAATTTTCTATTTTGATAATGAGAATGAGCTTCTTCTTGATCCGGGACTGAGTTAGTTCAGAGGGTTGAAGTTCTTGGGTTAGGGCCCAACCCTAGCAGCAAAGGATCATCTTCTTGTATTTGTATGCTTAGATTAATTTCACAGATTCATGGTTAAATTTTCCTTAGAAGTATTTCATTGCAAGTAGTGTAGATTTGATTAGTTTGTTTCTTAGTTTGCTTACATTTGTGCTTTACTTCAGCAGTAGGTTAGATGGGATAAAAGGCGCATCAAAAAGTTGTCAGTAGGTGTCTTGGCCTCACCTCTTCCTTTAGAGATCATGATTTGAGGACAGGACCCCTATGCAGACCCAAAAAGACATAATTCTACTTTCTCGTAGAATTTAGAGTTTACTGTACTTGAACCAGAATTTGATCATTTTGCAAGTGCAGGATTTAATTATCATTTCTTCCATATTCATTCTTATAGTAGATCTCATCAATTATTTCATCTTGTTCTGCAAATTTTCCTCATGCATGAAGTAGACAACTAGCTCATTAAGCTCTGTTTTTCTATCTTATTGAAATTCTTCTCGTTTACATGATTTTTGGGCAATTTTCAATGGTTGATGCAGTGCAGGTGTTTCAGAAGCGATGAGAGATCTCATAGTCAACAACCTCCTCCCAACTTCATCCATCCATGATCATTCCCTGCTTTCACTAAGACCCTCACCAATTTCATCATTTTTCAAGGAAACGTCTCCAAGCATATTGAGCAAATCCAACCATCTCCCAACCTTGTTTTTGAGTTTTGAGTGATCCTAGATATTTTCTCACTCCATTCCATCAACCAAGCACCTTCCCTAAGCCTTCCATCACCTTCAGCACCCATCATTTTTCTCTCGGCTGTATTCTGTAGAAATACAGGGAATCCTGTAGGTTTGTAGGACATCCTATAAGTTTTTTTGTAGTGGCCTATTTTGAGGCCGAATTGAGGGAAAACCACTAGGAAGCCATAGAAGGTCACCTAAAGGTCTCCCAAACCTTCCAACCATCCACTAGCATCCCTACACCACCTGCCACATCACCAAAAGAGATTAGCTTCCACTTGTTTTTCCATAAAAAGCTAAAAAGAAAAAAACAAATTTGTTGTAGCTATTTACATGCACTTTGAATTTACATGCTTAATATAGTTGAATTTCATCCATGTTAATCTAGAATTCTTTCTAAAACATAGTATCTTAGCAGTTAGGTAGGAAATGGTGTTTTTTAACATTGGATTTTAGTGTTTTTCCTTACTGCAGTAGACAATCTTTCTCTTAGAGTAGATTTATATTTCCCTCATCAGTAATCAAGATTCTTCTGAATCCATAAAATTCTGGCTTGAAAAACCCTAGTGGTCTCTCACCAATTGAACAGTGACAAAAGGCAGAACCATCACTTTTACTTGTGTATACAACACTGTCACCTCTAAGTTTGTACGAACCCCAGGGTGATAAAGTAAAGTTTGTAGCTCTAGGAGTTGAAAAATTCTTGCTGCAATACTGGTGCTCATCATCTATCTAATACTTGTCATATTATGTTTTAAAACCAGAACAAAATATACTTCTGAAATTTTTTTTTTTGCTCCCCATTCTTGGATAGAATATTGAAATTTCCTTTACCCATGACTAACACTTTGTTATCAATCCCTAATTTTACTTCTCATTTTACACTTGCATCCAAATTATAAAACATTTATATGTTCCCTATCATATGATTGTTACAACCCAAGTCTAAAAACCATACATTATTTTTCTTCTCTTGTAGAATATTGCAGGCCAAAAACATGTTGTCTTGGTTTTGATTTCCTTTTGTAAAATTTACATTTTGTTTACTAAGATCATATTGTCTCTTTCTACATTCACTTGAATACTTTCCATATTTATTTCAATAATGACATTGAACTTGACATTTCTCACACCTCTAACCTTGTGCTTAGTTATGGCTTGGATTTTGACTTGGATTTTGAGTGTTTCCTCTTCCACTTGAACCCAAAGAGCTGCTTCTTCCATCTTTGTGTGGACTTCATCCTCTGCCTCTAGAATTTGATCTTCCTCTGCCTCTACCTTGACTGATTGAGACATGTGTCTTGAAAGCATGTTCCAATGAAGTATTTGTTGACCTGTTCAACCTATGTTCATGAGAAATGAGTGAGGCATGAAGCTCATCCACTGGAAAAATTGTGAGAGATCCTCTGTCTCCTCAATGGCCATAACAATAGAATCAAACCTTGCTAGTAAAATTCTTAGAATCTTTTCAACCACTCTCCTTTCTTCAAATGCTTCACCATGATATATGATTTGACTTACTAATCTAATAATTTGTGTAAAAAATGAGTCTATTATATTATACTCCTTCATACATTTTGTTTGAAAATCCATTCTCGACATTTGCAACTTTGTTGTCACCACCTTTGCCATGCTTTGATATGTTGTTTGGAGAATGTCCCATGCTTCCTTTGACCTTTTTGTTGTTGTAATCCTTGGAAAAATTCTCTCAATGTGCATTATTTGTAATATGTAGAAAAGGGGTTTAGAGTCCTTCCTGTTATCTCTCAACAAATCTCTCTTTTCTTGTGTTAACGCATTGTATGTTGTTGCATTGGCTGGCTCTTGGAACCCATTCCTTACTATATCTCATATATCTTGAGAATAAAACATTGTCTTCATTGTGGTTGCCCAATAATCATAGTTTTTCCCATTAAATTGAGGAATTTGTGGGTTTGCCAATCTTATGCTAGAAACTGCTATTGCTCACTTATAGCTAATAAACCTTTGCTCCTTAGCTCTAACACCATGTGAAATAAAAAGCAAAATATAAAATGCAATAAAGCACAAAGTTACACACAAATCAAAACAAACTATTGCTGGGAACAAATAAAAAATAAATCAGAGAATTAAGCTCACAACAATATATTTTAATTTTAATTCCATAATGACAAATACATTTTCTTGAGAAAGAAATGTAGGTTTCAATGCCTTTTACCCATAGTAAAATCCAAGATTGTAGGGAGTTCTTTCAAAAATTTGTTTTACATAGTAAAAACTAGTTTAGGGGCACACCAATTTTTTAGCATCCAAGATTGTATGGAGTTATTTCAAAAATTTGTTTTACATAGTAAATACTAGTTTAGGGGCACACCAATTTCTTAGCTCCACGCATGAGTCAAAGACTTAAATTCTACACCTAAATTTACCCTTTTTATATCACAAGACAAAGGTACAAAATAAACTATTGAATAATACATATGTTTTACACGCAACATATTTGATTGCACACTATGCTTAATTGCACAATGAACCAATCATTAATGGCTACCCCAACGACATTCATATATTTTCAGAGTTCTGATTGATGGATGTTGATTTCCTGTCATGAATTTCTTGCAGAGATGAAAGACTGGTGTGCTGATCAAATTTTAAGTACTTTCATACTCCTTCAGTCAGAAGTAAAGTCTGCGACTTGATTTGCTTGTACTCTGGGTATGGATCGCGTTTAGGTTCATTTAATTTGGTATGGTAGATTATTTCCAACATGATAATGAGCCTCTATGACCGATCCCTATCCATATTGTTTACCAAATTATTTCTTGTGGTTAGAAATTTAACCCAAATAAAGCAAGATTATGAGGATAGTGTGTTGAAACTTACAATAAGTTATTGGTAAAAAAAATAAATTAAGTGGTAGTTGTATTACCAATAAATATTCTCACAAATATTGAGAGTTGTATTTACAGTCATGATAGTAGTAGTGAGTTGGAGACTCCTATTTCCAACTTTATAGTAAAATAAATGCAGCCTGATATGCGAGGCAAATAGCGCTCGCTCTCTCTCTCCACAGCATGTGAATCGAGATAGCAACATGGAGAGAGAAGGCCTAGCGCTATTTGCCTAATGGAGAGAGAAGGCCTAGCGCTATTTGCCTCGCATGTCAGATTGCATTTACTTTGCTATAGAGGTAGAAATAGGAGTTTCTGAAGCAAGTCAATCTGCGTTGTTCCCTAGAAAATGACAAGTTTTATGTATTCATGGGAATGTTGGTATTGGTTGTTGTGAAGGGGTTTTCTATTGTTTTGTTTTGCTTGAGTTATTTGGTTACTTTTATCTTATCTTGGTTGAGTTATTTGGACTACTCTTGATATTGGATTTTATTTGGGGTTTATATGTGGTATATTGTTATGGTTAATTGAAATTAAATTATGCATAATTTTAATTCAAATAAATGTTTTTCATTTTATACATTTTTTCAATCAAATTTTAATAATAATATGATGTACAAACTCAATTTTATACCAATTTTTATTTCCAACAAAAAAATATTTCTAAAATAATATATAAAAATATTTTTTTTCATAAATAATATGTTATATTTATTTATATAGGAATATACATAATAGTATTTATATTTTAATAACACTCATCATGTACTTTAGGAATTATGCTTGAGTAGAAGAATTCTATTTCTTTTTCCCAACTACTCTAGATACCCTAATTAAATAAATCAAACTTTCAAGTATAAATCATTACATTTAAAATATTATTTTACCAATATTTATTATTTTCTTACGAGAAAGTATATTATTATTATACCTTTGTGGCATGAGATAACTTATTCAATTTTTCATTACTTGCTATTAGTTTTTCTTTGATTAAAAAATTTTAGAATACTCCAAAGTTAGCTTATGAAATTAAATTATTATTTTTAAATAAAATCTATTTCTATTTATCTCAAATATGATTGGTTAAAATGTTTCCCTTCTTATTGTGTAATGATGACAAGTATTTGACTTTTGTGTAATCAATTATTAATTATTATGTACTATATCACTAATTACTATCTACAATAAATATAAATAATTTGAAAAATAACATTATATTAATTACTATGTACCATAAACCCAAATGGTTTGTAATTAAATTCAAAAATTTCATTTTCTCATTGGTGTAAAGTATTGAATAGACAATTTTTATGGGTTTTATTTTTTAATTTACAAAAAATAATTAAAAAAATATAAATTTGAAAAAAATGTAAAAATAACATGGTACAATTTGTACAATCTATATTCTAAATGACATGGATGTTGTACTATATATGACATTATTTAAAAAGAAAATGTCATACATTCAATATTAAATAAAATAATTAACTTGTATCATTCCTTCAATGTCAAATATATATATATTTATATGTTATAAATAAATAAATAAATCAACGTGTTATCATTCTTTCATGTCATTTATATAAATGTCAATAGAATATTTATTTTAATATAATATATATATATATAATATCATATATATTCAATAATGTCAATATTAATAAATAATTATCAACCTGTTATCATTCTCTTCAATGCCAATTATATATATAGCCTTTATCTAAAAAAGTTTAATTATATTAAAAAATTAATAAAAAAAGGTTAAATGAATATTCATATAACTTATTTTACAATTTTATTATTGTTTGGAGTACATCCAACATATCATGAGATTAAAATATTTTATTAAACTAATCGGTAGGGAACACTAGCTATACAACATTGTTACAATATTGAGTCGTTAAATCTTACCTAGCTTCTTATGCATATTATATTGGATTGATGATAATGTTATTATTCATTCATAAACATATCTATTTGTTTAATATTTAACTTTAAATAATATTAAAAATTAAACAATATATTTTTAATTAATTTAGTAATTATTTTAACAATAATAATATTTAACTAAAGTTGATATCAACTTTCAAATTTATGATATCTTTTTTATTTTTATGGTACATCAAAATTGTAGATTTTAACCTTGTACATAATTTACTTGCAAAACAAAATTTTGAAAAACAATAAAATATACAATGGCAAGAACATTAAAATATACAGAAAATTTCTCTTGAAACACAAAGTGGGGAAAAAATACATTTATTTTAATTATATTATTTTCAATTTTACAATACATTATATATATGTTAGAACATTCATAAACCACAATCCATTAACCTTGGATTAGAATATGAGTATAATACTCTTGACCATATCTATAAAATACAATGGGAGAAACCATCATGGCTAAAACCATGCACAAAACCATAGATTAATATACTACTATCTTTGAGTTCGCCTAAATTTTTTTTTAGGTCAAATTGTGGCATTATTGAAATTCATCTAATAAAATAAAAGAAAAGCAAACTATGTGAATGAAAGATCATTCTCAAGTGGTTATGATATAAAAAAAATTAGAAATATATATTAAGATTGTATGAAGGTTAACATAGAACATATAAAAGGAATGTCCATAACCATTAAATTTCTTAAATGAGTTTAACTTGAAAGTTATTTCTACGAGTATAACTAATTATGCTTTCTTAGGCATGATCCTAATCATATTGACCTTGAGCTTCTCCCTATTAAAGGTAGGAGCGAACATTTAGCATTTGTGAGACCATTATTCACCATTCAAAATAAACACGCCTTTCAGGAGCACAACTATCATCATTTTCTGGACCATGATTGTGCGCAACTCCTTTTTCACCGTGCTCGTAATATCCTATAGATTGTTGATCATAAATCGGGGGGAGGGTCTTTGTTACCATTGTATTAGTGTAAACATCCATTAGGTCACAAATAACTATTTTTCGACCTATTTTTAAAAAATCCATAAAGTCATTTGCGATAATTGAAGTTGGGTGAAGAGGATTTCATTTCTTCTTCTCAACTATTCTTAAAACTAATTGAACAAAATCAACTTCTAATTGAAAATAATTATTCTTTTGTTTGTAAATTCAATAATATTATATCCAAAAAATATGTTACATCCTCCATTTTTAAATTTCAAATAAACAACTTCAACATTCCTCGCATCCCACACCAGAATTGTTAAGGGGTTTTTAATTTTTCACTCTTCCACTACATACATTAACCCATCCTACAAAATTATTAGTTACAATGGAGGATAAAGACATATCTTCATTTTCTTGAAAGAGCTCCATCACTACAGACTCAGCTGGGCAGAAAGTTTCTTTATCATTGTTTGAAAGGTCAAACTTGTGAGAGTGCTTTTATTTGTTGATTGCATACATAATTATTATTATTTCTCTTTTGAACTCCTTTTCTAATGGAGTGAGGGAATACATGCAACCATCTGTCCGACATTCAATCTTGGGTTACATGTACCTTAGGAGGTCCGAGAAAATAGTGCTCTAGTTCGTGGCGTTAGGAACACTGGGAAGAAACTCTATAGCAGTTTGTCTTGGCTCACAGATGGCGCAATTGGTCTAGTATGTTCTTATGCTTATCCTTTTCCCTAGGTTGGGGGCTAACATTGGTTATCCACCTTGTGTTTGGAGGGGAAAAGGAACAATGGTGAATTGGAAACTTTATGTGATAACTTGCATTGTAACATAAATGGTTTTGATAAGTTAGATATTTATAAAAGAGGGTATAAAAAAATAAAAAATAAAAACAAAAAATAGAATAAAAGGATGAAAATAGATTTTTTTTTGAAAAAATAATGAAAATAACCCCATGAAAAGAAAAACAAGTGTACAAGTGAGCAAGCTCAAATGCCACTGGAAATCATTCCTTTTTGAATCATATAGTATAATCATAATCAAACATCTTTAAATTTGTGTTTTTAGATTAGGAAATAATTCAACCAAATTGTCTAATCTTGGTTGAAATTAGTAGATGGGATAGATTAGAGAAAAAGTGACCAAAGCATTTAAACTTGGTTGATTCCATTATATGCACTAGAATAGGCTTAGAAGCAACCTTAGGAAATAAAAATAGGGTTTGCTAGATCAAATGTGCCCTTAGGATATATTAGTCATGCTTTAGATAGATAAATCTTGGTTAAATAATGAACTAGTCATGTCATTTAAATATGATTAGCAATTTGTAATAGGCATTAAGAATTGGGTTTCATTATAAAGTCAAGAGATGACAAGATGTTTTGTCAGCTTGTGATATCACAAAGGCACCTTTCAACAACCATGATTTTCCCCACCCAGATAAACGAGGGGGAAACAACTTCGCACACCCTCATCCCATTTCCTGTTAACGGGGGTGGATCCGAAAAGTGGTATTTCGTTTCTCGGGTCCCACACAACGTGGTGCTTCCTCACGACTTTGCATTCCCCTTGCTGAAAACCACCTACCACTAGCCCCCTTCGAAATCTGCCTATCTCTCCTCCGCTCCCACCAACGATCACCATGTCACCTCCCGTATTTTACCTACCACTAATTACACCGCACCACTTGTCATTCTCCCACTTACTCACCACCTATTCCTGTTTCTATCTACCAGTTATACATTTTTCCATTGCCCATTAATTCATCTAAATCTTTTCTTGTAGTTTTTCTAAACACAACGGTAATTGATCTAAGTCTTATAAAATCCACCTCATCTCATCCCACACAACTCTCCTGGCTGCGCTATTACTATTTTTTATTGCAGGTATTGATTTCAGCTCTCACAACTCCTACTATTTCCAGCACCTATCAATCTTAGCGAATTCAGAGCCCATTACCCTTAATAGATGTTCATCGCTCATCCACGTACGTGTTCATGTCGAATATTTGTTATCTTGTTCCTTCTCAAAGTCCATAAGACATGGCAGTAAAGGGAAAGGCCCAATCCTCTAGTAGCAAATCAAGGAGTGAGGATAACCTAAAACCTTTGCTACCCTGGACCTCAACCATAAGCCATTGGCAAACCAATATTACAAGATTGTCGATACCAAGTGTGAGTTCGACCTGTTCAAATTACACCATAGGTTGAAGCAAAACTACCTAGAGCAGCAAGATGAAATTAACCTTTGGGAATCCTTGTTACCCATGTTCATGTTCCCACTAATACACTATTTCCCTGATCTTGTCATGTGGTGTCAAGCCAGGTACAATCCACTGCAAAGAACCATTATGTTCAAGAATGGAGTCATTCTAATCTCAATTGCACCTGAAACCATAAACCAGATGTTTCTAATCCCTTAAAATAACTACCTCATCTATTTTCCTGCAGTTATCCTTATGGATTTGTATCATAACCTCACCTTTCTTCAGAGAGCCCAGATTTTCGAGATTTTTCTTCTTGAAGATTCTCATCTTCCCAAGAAAAATCCCCCTTATCCATCTTCTATGTTTCGAGAGAAATCCAAATAGATCATTGCTTTAGTTTCTTACCTTTTACGGTATCAATCAGACTAGTGGGTAGATGAGCCTATTTTAGGCTTTCTATCTATTTTCTCTAATGAACATAAGACAACAATCATGGTTAATTCTAGTCAATTTCTGGTTGACAATATGCATGAAAAGATGATGAAGATTACTACAGAAGGCATGTTTAAATCTGCATATGTATTAGTCTATATGTTTTTTTTTTAGCAAGAAGATAAGTTTCCAATAACTTTACATAAACAAGATGATCAAGGCATCATCCAATCAATGATGCAGTGGACTTCATTAGTCAGGAAAAACTCAACAGAGCTTAAATTTGCAGACTTCATAAACAATTTTTTTCATACAGCTACAGGGCTTCTTAGCATCACGATGAGCCAATGATTGGTTCAAAGATTAAAGGAGACAAAAATTGGAGACTTGTATCTATACAATAATTATACAGAGATTGTTAGGTCCTTATAATACTTGTGATTCCCCCATTACTATTGTCATTGTAGCCCTTATTGTTATTGTTGTGTCCCTATTGTCCCCATATTGTTATTATTGTGCCCCATAGAAGCCCACTATTGTTATTGTTGTGCCTTTATATTATTATTGTTATGTCGGCTTTGATTATATTGTGACCCCTTAGACTCCTATATATAGAAATGAGGTTTTGTCATTTGTATCAAACTACAGGTTTTATGTATTCATGGGAAGGTTAGTATTGGTTGTTTTAAGCATTTTTGTGAAGGGGGTTTTCTATTGTTTTGTTTTGCTTGAGTTATTTGGTTACTTTTATCTATCTTGTTTGAGTTATTTGGATTACTCTTGATATTGGATGCAAGATTGATTTTTTTATTTGGAGTATATATGTGGTATATTGTTATTGTTCATTGAAATTAAATTATGCATAATTTTAATTCAAATAAATGGTTTTCAGATACATACATATATATATATATATATATATAATTTTAACAATAATATGTAAACTTCACATTACATCAGTTTCAATTTTTTCTTATATAATTTTAACAATAATAATATGATGTACAAACTCAATTTTGTACCAATTTTTATTGTCAACAAAATTATATACTAAAATAAAATGTATAACAATCAATTTTTTTCATAGGTATAATATTGTATATTTTACATAAGGAATATACAAATATTATTTATGTTATTAATATTGTCACACCCATCAATGTTACTTGAGGGAATTACGTTGGAGTGAAGAGGATTCTGTTTCTTTCCTTCCAACTTACTCTAGATAACCCTAATTAAAATAAAATCAAATAAAAAAAAAAATCATTAAATTTAAAAATTTTTTTATTAGAATATTTTATTATTTTTCTTTGGTGGCCATTGATATAAATTATTCAATTTAGCATGATATTACATATCAATGTTTTCATTGACTAAAAAAATTTTAAAATCTATCCAAAGGTTTCACATTATGAAAATTAAATTTATTTATATTTTTAAATAAAAAATTATTTCTATCTATCTCAAAATTTGATTGGGTTTAAAATGTCTCCCTCTTATTGTGTTAAATGATGGCAAGAATTGACATTTGTGTACTCTAGTATTAATTACTATGTACTATATTTCATTAATTACTATGTACAATAAATAAATAATTTGAAAAATAACATTATATATTAATTACTATGCGCCATAAACACAAATGATTTGTAATTAAATTAAAAAATTCCATTTTCTCATTGGTGTAAAGTATTGAATAGACAATTTTTATGGGTTTTATTTTTTAACTTACAAAAAATATTTAGACAATCAACAAAATGCCGAAATATAAGGCCCTGAGCCCCGATGGCTTCACCATTGAGTTTTATCAGGCGACCTGGAGTTTTATGGGGAATTACCTGCTAGACCTAGTGGAGGACTCTAGGTGTTCCAAGCACATGGATCAGGGCTTGAATGCCACCTTCCTGGATCTAATCCCGAATAATGGCTGCTCGGATGAACCACAGGGTTTCAGACCCATTTCCCTATGTAATGTTGTCTACAAAATTCTAGCAACTGTCATGGTAAACAGGCTCAAGATGATCCTGTCGGATCTCATTGCCTCAGAGCAAACAGGCTTTGTTAAAGGACGACAGATCACTGATGGCATCATAGTGGCCCAAGAAGTGATCCACTCCCTGAAAAGCTCCCGCGCCCCAGGTATGCTTATCAAACTTGATTTGGCCAAGGTGTTTGACTGCCTTAGCTGGAAATATTTGGAAGGCATTCTTAAAGCCTATGGATTTGACCAAAGATAGATAAACTGGATCCTGTCTATGGTTGGCACTCAAGTCATGTCAATTCTGTTAAACGACACCCCCTCTAAAGCCTTCACTCCCTCCCGCGGGCTAAGGTAGGGAGATCCCCTGTCTCCTTTTCTCTTCATCCTAGCAGCAGAAGGCCTGGGCAGATTGGTCAAGGCTCAAGTCTCTAGGGATCAGATGAAGGGCCTCCGAATCTGCGGGGATGATATCCTAGTCTCGCACCAGCAATTCGTAGATGATGTGATGCTATATGGTCAAGCCACACTGAAGGAGGCCCAAAGAGTTATCAAAACTATATCCTAATTCAGCAAAGCCTCTGGGATGGAGATTAACAAGGACAAATCAGAAGTGTTTTTCTTCAACACCTCGCAGGCTGCCCAAAGATTCTTGGCATGCACTCTAGGATTTAACAGGGGCACCTTCCCGTCAAAATACCTAGGTATTATGTTGCATGAGCATCAATTCCGGTCAGCCAACTTGGAACTTCTAATCAAAAAAATCCGAAATAAAATGGAGAACTGGACCCATCGCTCGTTGAATGCCCCAAGTCGGCTAATCCTCTTGAAAGCAGTTTTGCAGGCCATCCCTAACTACTAGCTCTCGTGCCAAGCTATCCCTAAGACAACAAGCCAAAAGCTAGTTGCTCTGTTCAAAAATTTCCTTTGGCAGGGGACCAACAAATCTAGAAAGTGGGCCTTAATCTCATGGGAATGGCTTAGCCAGCTCTCCAAAGATGGCAGTTTAGGGCTTCGTGACCCCTTCGTCCCCAACCAAGTCATGGGTGCGAAAATCTGGTGGAGGTGGACTTAGGGTGGCCCTAACCTGTGGAAGGTGATATGGGAAAGAAAATACGATGCAGCAGGGGAAACCGAAGAAAGGCTAAGAAGTACGACGGAGACCAGAGGATCTGCAATTTGGAACCTAGCGAGGAGCAGCAAAGACCTGATAAGGGATAACAGTTTTTGGGAAATTCGCGCAGGGGACAAGGCCAGATTCTGGGAGGAATCTTGGCAGCAACGCAAAAGACTAATTCAAAAAGGCAACCTCCATGCCATCCTCACTTTCTCGTCCCAGATTGGGGCATTAACAGTTGGCAATTTCTGGAAGCCAGACGAGGAAGGATATTGGTGCAATTGGAAACAGAAAGAGGATTGGGAAGGGGCACTGGAAACCGACAAATGGAAAGAGTACTATATAGAGATGGCATCTCGTAAAGTAGCAAGGAAAATAGGGTCTGACATTCTCAAATGGGGTAAACGAATTCAAGGAAATTTCTCAATAGCAAAAGCCTACTACCAGAAAGTTAATCAAAATCAACAGCCGGAAACCAAATAATGGAAAAATCTTTGGAAAATTAAGCACTGGCCGAAAGTTTCTTTTTTCATTTGGACTATACTACACCGCATAGTGCTTACCTGGGACTAGATTCTGAGGAAGGGAAGCCAAGGCCCATCCCATTGTGCTCTCTGCAACTCCCAAGAGGAGACCATGGAACATTTGATGAACCGATGCACAGTTAGCAATTCCCTGTGGGAAAGTCATCTCAAATTGTTTGAGCACCATCACAGAAATCACCAGAACATCGTAAACACCATAGTAAATTGGCCGAGAAATCCTTACCAGAATCTGGTGGTCAATCGCGCTTGGCTCCTTTCTGCTGGGTTCCTGCTCTGGAACATCTGGAAAGCACAAAACGGGGCAATTTTCAAGGCGGAATCCCGAACCCTCATAGCAATATGGGAACAAACCATCAGGAACGTACGTGAAACAATCTTAACGGAAAGATGGAAGGACAGAGACTGGCAGGCATCGCAAACAGAAGAGGCAATCCTGCAAAGACTTGAGGTCAGCCAGAGTATGGTAAATGGGGGTGTTACAAGAAAATAACAGACCAGAGAAGTGGTTGAAAGCAACCAGTACTACCACCCCCCACAGGGATTCGTCAAGCTTAATTTCGATGGCGCTGCAAAACACAACCCAGGAGAGGCTGGCATTGGGGGAGTCTTCAGAGACGTCGGGGGCAACACCCTGAGAACTTTCGCGATGGACTGCGGGGAAGCCTCAAATAATGAAGCCGAGCTGCACGCCTTGAAACGTGGCCTGGAAATTGCTCTGTGGGTCAATTTCAAGTGACTCCAAATCGAGGGAGACTTGAAGTTGGTGATCGACATGGTTAGGAAGCTCCAGCAGCAACAACCAGTGGAAAAAATCAGTAAAAGTTGGAGAACAGCTTGGCTCGTAGGAGAAATTGGGAAACTCCTAGCCATAATCGATTACCTCATTTCGTCACACATCAGACGTTCATGCAACAAACCAGCAGATTGGCTTGCGAACTAGGGCAGTCGGAATCGTGGCAAAGAAATCGACAACGAAGGTCTGCCTCAATTGCTCCCGGAGGAGAAATCTCGACTTCAACAATTGCTTGACGTCGATAAAGGTGGTAAAGGCACACCCGAGTCGAACGGTCAGGATCAGGCGGCACGCAGCGGATGCAGAGAAAGAACGTAGCAGATGAGAATGGACAACACATCCGTGGGAACAGACAGAAGTAAAAGGAATGATCAAATCGGGCAGATGACGGGGCAAGGTAGGTCTGGTCAAGGGGACGGAGAAGACATTTGAAACGGATCATCATTAAGGAAGGATCTGGAGCCAGCTCCGAAATTCGCGATAATTGACAGAGGAAGGATGACAGGTGGCACCAGGAGTATAGAAAGGTTACGGCATGAGCAACTAGGAGGATATTGGAGTAATGACGCATAAAGTAGGTAGGTCAAGTCACGCCACTTCCCAAGATAGGGATGCTGGGATGTTAGATAGAAAATTAAACGGCCAAGTGGAGGTCTGGTTGACAGGACAATGGGTAGATAACATCCATATGCCTGAGGAAACAGATGGAATGCTCATTCAGTTTGGTAAGAACGATGAAAAAAAGTGAAAAGGCGCCTGCTCGACTTTGCGACCAGCCCTCCTCCTCAGCCCCGGCAAGAAAAGGTGGTATGTTTCCTATTGTCTTCGTCCTTCAGACATTATGTTAGCTCGTAACTCCGTTATCTTTTCTCGCCTAGAAATTCTCTGCCTTAGTGCGCAGAATCTCAGTTGTAGAGATGAGAGTGGCCCTCCGGGTACTCGTTTGATTCTCCTATCCTCCTCCCCAGTAGGGAAATACTTGCATGGTGTTAGTTCTGGGTCATGTTTTGGAGACCGGCAGCGCGGGGGGCTTTGATGGGTCTTGCCACGCTCCAAGAGGGGGCCCGCACCCCTGGTCTTATCTGGTCCCTGGTCTTCTACCGTGGCCCCAACCTCGAAAGCTATTCTATTCTGCTGGCTAGGCCCAAAGGGTTTCACCATTCTGTTTGGTGGGGGTTTTTCTAGGCTTCTGAGAGAGGGAGGCGGGTCTTAAGCTGCCTCGCTCGGAATGTTGCTATAAGGGTCCAGGCTTTCAACCATGCTGGGAATGTTGCTACAAGCGATCAGACTTTGATAGCGTTTCAACTCAATAACACTGACTTGTGGTTTTTTGTTATGATAGGTAGAAAAGCATCCACAATTTCTAAGCCCCAGGTCCGTGGCAAGATGGCTCCCAGGAAGGTCAATTCTGCAAAGAACCGGGAAGATGGCACTAGTAGCCATCCGAACAAAAGGGGCAGGAAGCCCGACTCTGAAAGGATCATCCACATGATAGACAGGTACATGACCGGCATCCCCCTCGAGATCCGTTCCCAAATCCATGGGTGGGAGTGCGAGATGCAAGAAATCAACGCGAACAAAGAGATCCCCCGCGAGGATTGGGAAGTGATCATGGACCCAGGCACCATAAGAGGCATGAATACGTTGTTCAATAAAACGATCCAATTTTACTGGATCATGAAACATGTGGTTGGTCGGGCTATGGAGGTGAACCAAGCCATCCGTGAAGAGGAGGATGAGGAACGCAAGCAGGCGGAGGAGCATCTCAAAAGCCAACTGACGGAAGAATCGACTAATATAAAGAATGCTCTCGTGAAAGAGATTGTGGCTGTCCAAGTCCAGGTAGCCAGAAACCATCTGCTGCTGAAGAACATGGAACATTTGGTGCTAGAACTCAAATGGGCCATAGAACAGAAGCTTTTGAAGCCTGGTGCTAGTGCCTCAAAGCCTGCCCCGGTCAACATGTCGGACGAGGATTAGCTGAGTTGTGTCTTCTTTTGTTTAATATGTTGATGAATTTGAACTGTGTCTAGTTTTCGAGTTATGTTCATGTCTTTAGCTTAGACAGTAATAGGCAAAACCATGGTTATGACAGGAAGAAGGAACAAAACATTTTTAAATTTTGGTCAGGTTTTAAGGCCGAAAGGTGGCGGTCTGGTTTCCTGCAGGCCAGACCCGCCACCTGAACTCTAGTATGTTGTAATTTTGTTTTGTCATCTGGAATGAAGAATGCCTAACTTTACAAAAAAAAAAATTAAAAATATAAATTTGAGAAAAAATGTAAAAATAATATGTATACAATTTGTACAACTCTCTTTATACCAATCTATACTCTAATGAAATGACATGTGTACTATAATATGAACACTCTAATGAGATTACATGTGTACTATAATATTGAGCATTATATAAAAATTTGCCTCATTT